>VDFB02054612.1:510890-579280 GCA_007258455.2 Sequoia sempervirens
TGATACTTTCCTTCTACTTGTTTTGCAAAAGGTTGAAGGTGATGCTTGATTTATTATGGATGAAGGTTTATTGCAGGTGAAAGCGAGATGGGATGGATGGTTTTGGATTTTTTGGAATATTTCAATGTTTTTATTTTTTGCAATATGTTTTTGAGGTTGTTTTTGATCTTTTTGAGTCGTTTATGTGAATTTTTATATTTTCAATTTATTTGAGGTTGTTTAGGGTTTTCTCCAAGATATTTGATGTTGTTTAGGTCTTTTGAATGTTTTCGAATGTTTTTGTGTTTTTCAAATTTTAGGGGTTTTTCTATGTTTTCAAATGTTTTTGGATTTTATGATATTTGAATGTTTAGGTATTTTCTAAGTTTCGACCAATATCCTAACGTAAAAGACCTATCCTAGGGCCTCGCAGGTTGATCAAAGATTAGCCTTGCCTACGTTATACACGTAGAGACCATGTAGTTCAACTGATGTGACTTATTGACGATGATATATTAACAGTTGATGGAATTCTAGTTTATTATGATGGACTCCTAAAGGACATACCTAGGGTGTCTCGGGGGCACATCAATGATGGCCTTGCCTATGTTCAAGCTTAGAGACCCATAGTTCGACAAGGTACTATTTTTGGATTTTCAATATTTTGACCTTTTTAGGGATTTTGATGTATTTTAGAGGTTTTGGATTTTTGACTTTACAAATTTTCTGAATGTTTTGGATTTTAGTTGTACAAGATTTTGCAAGTGTTTTTGGATTTTCACATGATCTTGACGAGTGTATGGATATGTGATGATTTTAGTGATCTATTTTGGGATTTTGTTGAAAACCAAGTTAGGCTTGATTGATTTGATTGATGGATTGATGATGATAACATTGTTGAGGATACACAACAATGCAAGGATAGTGTTAAGCAACATGAGGATTGGGAAGGATATCTCGAGATGATGATGGATTGATTGGATAAGATTGATCAAGATTTTGAAGCTTGGTTTGAAACAAAGTTTGTTGGAATGAGTTAATGTGACGTTGAAGTGCAAGGTATATTTAATTGATATGGATTGTTTGGATTGATGTTTGATAAAAGATAAAGCTTGATAAGGAACATCTTCTCATCAAAATGTGCCATGGGCTAGTGATTTGGATTTTTTCTTCAAATGATTTGACCAATTTGATTTTGTGTTAGAAAAATTTTAGATCACAACATGAGTTATAAAATATAGCTCAAGATTTATTCCTGAAGCAAGATGTAAGTATCTACCCCAAACATCTAGCAATGTATGGAATGCCATGGGTGGATGCATGGATAAATGAATGGATGGATGGGTATGGATTATCTTGTGATGCGATAACATGTTTGGATAGAGTATTCCCTTATGGACAATGCCTCATGGATTAGATAATGTTGTTTAGGATAGGATCAATGATAGTGACCCATGTCAAGATGTTTACCATAAGCAAGTGTGAAGTGCATACAAAACATTTTCCAAGATCAAGATGAGTTAGATGGGATGAAAATAGATTGGATAATGAAGGTTTCTTGGATTTATTATGGATAAGATGGATGGAATGTGGGATTTATTATGCATGGGATGAGATGCTTCCACCTAAAATGGTGCACATAGATGCTCGATTCTACTCATGACGCCTATTTTCCAAGTTTTCATCATGGTACTTGTCCAAAGCGCCACCAAAGTGGTTTTCACTAGAGGAGGATTTTTCTCTTGACTATTTTTTTGATTTTTTTGATTTTTTGAAAGTTTATGCTCATGTTGAACCACCTGGTGGTGTTGATGTAGATTTTCTTGGTGTTGATATAGATGTTGTTTTCATGATGTTCCAACGATATCCTGCTTGGAGGAGTTGTTTTGCTAAGATATGGGCACTTGATTGTAATCCCTGGATCTTTTCATCTTCTTTATTGATACTGGAGTTAACCTTACTTAGATGTGCACATTGCGATAGAGTACCCTTAGAGTCCTTATGATAAAGAGTTGCTGCCAACACATAGTCAATACGAGAGTTGGATATCATGGATGTTAAAGTGGATGGTGGAATGCGTTGAGGGATACGAGATGCAAATGGATTGGTTGATAGTTTGGAATCTTTGATTCTCCAAACTTGGGATGATGAGCAATGATGGGTGGATATGGAGATTTGATTGGGACAAAATTCTTCATATACTTTGTAGGTCACTCTTGAAGCTTTCTTTTGTATTGATAGACACTTTTGATGGATGAACTTCCCTTTTTTATTTTTCCCCATAGTTTCTTTGACTAATGGAGTGTGATAGGGATGATTTTCTTTATTTTTCTTTGGTATCCATTTAATTTTTTCTTTTCCATTTTTCTTTTTCGATTCTTTTGCTTCAATAATTTGCTCATTTCTTTGATATAGACCTCTTTCTTGTGGTTGGTCCCGATTAGTGGGTGAAAAGATGCATGGACGACAATTCATGATATGAATGGTTGGAGTGTTAGTAGCCATTTCATCATAAGGACTCTTCGTGCTCCCCATGTTGGTGTTTGCACTAGATAAAGTTTCCCCCAGTATTATAGGATTATTACTGACAAACCATTTCCTTGTTCAAGATGCTTTAGTTTTTTTTATTCTTGATAATGCTTGACATCCTCATACTCACTTTCTTCAATCAGTATGGAGGATGTGTCTGATTTTGATGTTTCTTCAAAAGGTGTTGATGCTTTACAATCCATATAGGAGTCTTCCCCATGATCCATTTCTACTTTCTCTCCAAAGGATGTTTTTGATTTACCATCCATGTAGAGGTCTTCTTCATGATTGATTTTTGATATGTCTATGGATTTTGCTATGCCTTGATCATATGTAAAGATATTAAGAGTAGGAGACTCTTGTTCCTTGGTAATGATATCAAGAGTGTGAGACTCTTGTTTTGGATGAAGATCATCTACATGTCCATTAGGAGTAAGCATCTCATGGGTAGATTGAGGAGTATGTGATATATGGATATGATCATTATTTGTGACATCTTGTATGGATTGGAGAATACCCATTAGATCATGGTTGTATCTTGGATATATGGATCCTTGATCTTGACTCAGTGTGGTGTTATCTTCAATATGCTTTGGTTCATGTGCTTGACATAGACCAATTTCAAAGGATGGACTATTTACAAAGGGTTCTTGAATGTATTCATTATGTATGGGTATTGAATCAATATTTTCTTGATATTTGAGTGGAATTTGATCAAGTGTTGAGTTGAGGATTCCCTCAATATCTGAAACCATGAGGTCAAGGGATGTCAATATATCTTGGAAAGGACCATTGATAGACTTTTATGAAAGATGTTGATTATGCTTTGGAATAAATTATTGAGATATGTCCTCTAACTCGTTAGGTGATGTAGAGACATTGTCAACATGATCATTGGAAGATGAATCTTGAATTTTGTCCTCAAACATGGTGGTGGGGATATTGTCAATGTTTTCAATCATAGGATCAAATGATGTTAATACTTCTTGAAATGGATCATTGTTGGATATTGTTGATGGGTCTTGATCATGATAAAATAAATGACTCTTGATGTATGTTGATTTGATCATTGGATGTGGTAGAAACATCTTCAAGGTGCTCATTGATGGATAGATCTTGATCATTTTTTTCAACAATTGTGGTGGAGAGATTTCCACTACCACCATTAATGGTTGAATATTGATCATTGTTTTCAATATTTATTTTTTCTTGATCAAGAAGGTCTTGGATGATATCTTTGAGTTCAATACAATATGATGTGTCATGACCTTTTGTGCTATGGTATTCACAATAAGCATTATCATCCCTTGGGAACTTGATGCTAGGTTCACCCCCATTTAATGATTCTGGAAGTTTGATAAGTTTAGCATTGACTAACATGTTTAATGCTAATTCAATTGGATCTCCCAAAGGAGTGTTTCACGTTTTTCATCTTGTGAGATTTGTGCTTGTTGAGATTGATCTTGTTTGTTGAGGTTGTTGATTTTGATATCCAACTTCTTGATATTGAAGATGTTGTTCTTGATGTGGTTGCAGACACAACTCAATGCTTTGATGACATGGTTTAACCAATGGGGGAGTGTGTCAATTTTGGGGTGGAGATGTCTCTTGGTGATATGAATCAATGAATTTGGTAAGTAAAGAAATTTGATTTCACATAATTTTATCTTGATTTTGATTTTGATACCCTTGGTATAGTGGATTTGGTTGTTGGTCTAGCATATTTGGAATAGACACTTGTGGTATTTGTATGGGATCATGCACAAATTGATTTTGGACCATGTTCTGATTTGGGATGATATTTAGATTTTGCATCATAGGTTGGAATTGAACATTGTTGTGGTTGGGAAACACATTGCTTTGATTTAGGTAACCTTGATTTTTCATGGTGTTACCTTGATTTGGATCAATACATTGAGTTTCCAGTATATTGTTTAGATTTTGAACAACATTGGTGTGATTTGCAAATGTATCTATCCCATAGTTCACCAAGTGTGGATTTGATATGTTCATGTTTGGTAAGTTTGTATTTGGTATCTTCACATTTGGCATGTATTGATTTGATGGGATAATTTTGTTTTTTTGAAGACTCATGTATTGATTGTTTGGTTGATAGATTTGTAGGTTTTAAATTTGATTTAGATCTACCATAGGGAAAGGTGTTCCAAAATTTAGATTGGGCATACTCACATTTGTTGTAACATTGAAGTTTGTAGGATATAATGATCCCATGTGTGGATTGTATAAATGTGAGTTTTGATAATCAATTGGAATTGTAAGGATTTGATAGTTCAATTGATTTAGATCTTTCATGATGTATGAATCGATTTTATATTCCACATTTTTCTTGTGTTTTGACCTTGTTGAAAAGGTGAACCTCTAAGGTGTTTTGGACCAATGATGTGAGTCAATGATGAAAGGGGTGAATGATAAGGGGGATGAACTTTCTAAACTTTTGGACAACACTTTAGACATAAAGGTTTGATGTTTTGATGCCATGGATAAAGGTATTAATGAACTTGTAAATCTTTAAGGTAGACTTGTGACCTTTAAGATAAATTTGTTCACAAAATGTGATAACCAACTCAACTAAGTGCATGGAAAAGGATCCATTTCACACACAAAGTCAGGGGTGAATGATAAGGGGGATGAACTTTCTAAACTTTTGGACAACACTTAGAATTAAAGGTTTGATATTTTGATGCCATGGATAAAGGTGTCAATGAAGTTGTAAATCTTTAAGGTAGAATAATTGTGACCTTTAAGATAACTTGTTCACAAAATGTGATAACCAACTCAACTAAGTGCATGGAAAAGGATCCATTTCACATAGAAAATAGCTAAGTCAGGGTTTGGTTTGATAGATGTTCAAGTCTAAAGTGTTGGTGTGTTCAAGAGTTTGCAAAGTTTGGTGAAGTGAAGGATGAAATTTGATAAAGGGATGGATGAAATGTTTGACCCAATGTTGACCTAGAGTGAGCCTTTGTTTTGCAAGACCAAGGTGGTGAGAAACATGCTATACCTCTAAAGTGATCAAACCCTAAGGACTCAATGATAGAACTCAAATGACTTTGGAAATAGGACCCAATGATTTTGACAATAGACCCAATGAATTTGGATAATGGAACTCAATGATTTGGACAATAGAATTTGGACTCTATGTTTTGCAATGTTTTCCTTGTCTCAATGTTGCTTGTGTTTGAGAAGTCAACGGTTTGAACATACATAAATGTGGGGTGTTCATTTGATTTAATCTTGGATTAATGAAGTTATTTTTACCACATACACTATATTTCTTAAATTTCAAACTAAATGTCTATGTCAAAAACATCATTCATTTCACAAAGTCCACTATGTGAAAATCCTGAAGTTGAGGACATAGTTACCTATGTTGACTTTGGAAAGTATGGATTAAGATGTAAGCCAAAATATTTAGAAGTCTCTAACGATAGAATCCTTAGGAAAATCATCAATATCAAGGATTTTTCAAAGGGTATCCATACTTAGGCCAAAGGGTTTGAAATTTTGAAAAGACTTGTTGATGTTTGTTTGCAATTATTTTGAATCCAGGCAATTGTTAAAATAACTCACAAGCATTTGCAATCCTATGTAGAGCGGGTATGTATTTATTAGTAGGCTTACCATCATCAGAAGAGATGATTAATCCATGAAGATGAAGTGGAAAAATAGGCTATGTCAAGCAAATGTAATATCTTGGCATGCCAAGCAAAAGAGTCCCTTCCCCATTTGCTTTATGCCTCAATCAAAAACTGGACATGGTAAGTAACTTTTGGGTGCGATGCTACTCCCATGCACTACCTTGAAATACATTTTGGAATTGGACTTGGTTAGCCACTACAAACAAGGATTTTAATGACCATATTCAGGATAAACTGGTACCATACACATGGTGCTTCACTCAATTAAGAGGCCTCCCAACCCTTAGAGAAATCGAAGGGCTTTAACGCATCACAAGGATACTAAGGGAGACATTTGTCGGTATGGGACAACCACAACCAACAAGTTAATGAATTTAGTCACAATCGATTGTTTATATAGTGGACCAAATAGAAAGCACAACTTGAGTCGTTCCCTCTCACAAGTTGGAAGGCAGACCTTGTAAAGGTAACACATGTTTGAAGTGTAAAATGCTTTTCATCACCCAAGTTTTCCAAAAGGCGCAAGGGGAGAGGATAAGCGCTTCCAAGAAGAAAAGGTATATACTTGCATGTTTCTCTTCACCCAAGATTGCATAGAGCACAAGGGGATTGGATACACACAACAAGCATACTTAAGCAAGTCAAACACATGTTCATTTTAATCCATCATATCAAATTGAATTCATTTTAAGCACCAAACGAAGTGTGGAAGTTGTGTTGTTCAATTTTAAACCAACAAGCATAATGATGTGAGGGTTCAATTTTAACCAACTTGAACGTTCATTTTAAACCCAAAAGAAATTTAGTTGGTCCTAAAACATGAAGTAAAGCATCATATAATGGGTTATAATTGCCCCATGAGTGTTTGAGAACATTGTTACAATGAATATAAAATGCTTTTTAACTTCAATGCTCCATGCTCCTCTTCAGACCTGCAATCCATGCTCCAAATATTAGATGAAATCAAGAAAATAAGAAGACATTTGGGTTAGATAAATGATTAAGCATTAAAACCTTACAACCTAGACCAAGTTGCAATGTGATTTGAATTTAGGTGCAAAAATGGAAAATTTAACTCTACCAAAATTGAAAAAAAATTACACCATTGCGTAGAGAATGAAATTCTACCTCATTTCAAAAAAAAAATCTTCGAAAAAGACCTCTGTATGGCCAAGATATGGCCATTTAAGATAGACTATAAAAGAAAAAAAATCAATAGCGTCACTATAGAAATATAGTGACACCTTTGCAAATTGTGATGCCTTTTGCAATTATGGTGATTCTTTTTTCAATTATGGTGATGCCTTTGTAATTATTACGATGCCTTTGAAAAGGCGCCGCTATGGTGAAAAATAGAGTCACTGTAGCTTCCAAAAGCATCGCTCTTCCCCATAAACCTGTAACTCACAAAAAATTAAGAGGAATTCATGAAAAAAAAGTTAGTCAGGTACCCTCCTTCTAGCACCAAAATGTGACAAATGGATTAGTATGGGTTGACTACACTTGATCCATAAGGATACAAAGCATAATCGTGCCACTAAACATCAATCCAATAGAGATCATTCATTAAACACTAAACTAGGAATCCATTGAAGACTTAACATGTTAAACTATGAAAGCTTCAAAACCTACTCTAATCCATTGAAACTTATCCTATTGGGGGAGTGGTGTTGTGTTGATATGAAACAACAACCCTTTTCCCAATCCCTTGGATAATGAGCTTGTTTGAATCAATTTTATTAAAGAAAACTAATGAAACCATTGTGAGATGTGTGATGAAACATGATTTTAAAGCTAAATGAACATGATGCAAGCTATTTTAACATGACTTATGCTAAAATGATCAAGATATGTGAGTGCAAAGCTAATCTAAATGGATTTTAAACTAAAAAGATTGAAACCCTAATTACCAAATAAACTACATGAATGCATCTATGTTATCATGGAAGCCATTAATGGAAGCTAAGCTAATTAATGCAAGTAATTAAGCTAAAATGATACTAAAAAAGTGTTAAATATGAGTGTGAGTGTGAGTATTTCAACAACATGAGTTTGCTCTGAAAAAGATGGATCCCTTTGTCTCCAAATAGTGGCCTATTTATAGGAAAGTAAATGAGAAATGAAGGGTTGAGATCAAAAAGGTTAATCAACGGTCAAAGATGGAAGAAGTTGGAGGCATGGATCATGGATTCTCATCAATGAATGAGAATCAATGATGAGATTTAATCAAGAGTTCAACTTTTATCCCAAACAAACACACTTTTAACTTGCACAAGAAGTCAAGTAAGTTTGTTATAGAAAAGGAATATTCCCCTTTTTCAAATGATTGAGGAGAGAGAATATTCTTTGGAATATTCTCATGGGTGAGGAAAAATAGACATTTAGCAAATTAAAACAAAGTTTAATTGTGCAAAAAAAGGGAAGGAATATTCCATGGGAATATTCCTTCTGGAGGAATGTGCAAAGGAGGAATATTCCCTTGCAAGTGGGGGGAAATTAGATTTATTAGTAATTGCTAATTAAATAAAGGTTTAATTTATGCAATTAAGGGGAATTAGATGACATTCATTAAATGAAATGATTTAATGAAGAGGGGAGATATGATATGACATTTAATTAAATAACTTGGGGTTATTTATTTAAATTAGAGGACTTAGGGATTAAATTAAATAATTCGATTTATTTAATTTAATGAGACGAAATGTTAGCATGGAAGGGGGTGAATTAATTCGATTAGATTAATTAGGTTAATAGATGCAAATTGTGCAATTAATTAAATAGCTAGGAAAATTTAATTAATTAAGCAAAAAGAGGATGGGTTTTAGGAGGAAATGACGTTAGTATACCCGATTCAAGTGCATGATATCATTTAGGACATTTTTAAGTGTCTACAGTTTCCAAATAAATTTGCTTCATGAAGAGGGGTTTCCCCCACATGAAATCTTAAAATATAACACATAAGGGATCCACGGATTTGGGGTCAACGTATGTCTTTGCTGCAGTGATATAATAGAGCTTGAAATCATCATCTTTCCTCAAATACTCATAGAACAATGAAAACAATGGAATAATAACATATAGAGCAAAAGAAAAGAAAAGCTTTTGGGTCAACATGGAAGAGACCTAGATGTCTCAATGCCTTGCATCATCCCCAAAAGAAAAACACAAGACAAAAGAAAATACTATGTTTACGAAAGATAGAAGAATACCACAACAAATTCGCTTCCTTTGTATCCTTGCACCAACAAGTAACAAGGTTCATCCAAAGAAATCTCACAAACATAAAGAAATGATGAGCAACATGATATGGGGGATCACATTACAAATATGCAATCACAAAAAACATAGAAAGAAAAGAAATTTGTCACATGCAAGCCAACCTAAAGTAGGTTGTTTGCATCCCAATATTGCTCATCATATATGGAAGACAAATAACTAGCCAAAGGGGTGACAACAATTGCCATACTAAGACAATCACCAAGTTCAACACATGGTGGGTCACTCGCATTAGGAGGATCATAATGGTTTCCCCCATCTAAATTCATAGAAGTAGAAAATAATAAATTCAATTCATTATGCACTTCTTCATCAAATTTAGCAATCTCATCATCATCCAAGTTAATCACAACAGGAGGTATAATGACAATTTCCATTGTATGTTCTTGTTTTTTTTGTGGTGGAGAAGTTTCATGTTGTGGTGAAGATGGAGAATCATCACACTTTGTTTTAGTTAGTCTATTATTTTATTCTAATTGACTAGCAATAACACGACGTCTACGCCTACACTCTTTTAGCATTTCAGTTTGTTCTTGCACAATTTTTAAGTTGTTGATGATGTAGGAGTGGGTTTTTCAACCATCAATCTCTTTTCTTCCCTTAGGGAGGAACATAAGGGACCTCCGAGGATTGTGAAACCACTTTCTCTTTAGGTTTATAAACTTGTTTGGTTTTAGGAGACACAAAGGGAATTGTATGGTTATCTCTTGGTCTCTTGTAGGACATAGGTGGTGGAATAGCATCATACTCAATTTATTTTGGTACAAACATAGGTTCATCCACAATAATTGGATTGGGAGGAAAAACTATAGTTCTTTTAGTTTCAGGTGGGATATTGTCAAGGGATAACTTTGCTATATGTTTTGCTTTGAAATTTTGATATGATTTAAAGAATAATTCCTCATGAGCTATAATTGGTTCCATAGGTTTTGGCTAAAATAAATCCAATGAAAATTTCCCATGGGGAGACAAAGGATTAAACTCACTATGATGAAGTATAAATTTTTTGGAAATTTTAAGCACTTATGAATGATCGACAAGATGAAATTCATGGAGCATAGTCATGGATAGCCTAACTTCACACAAAATTGATTTTATGTTGAGATGATAGAGAATGATACATTTAATTTCTTTGGTCCAAATTTTAATGGAAGAGTAATCTAACTATCATAGGGAAAGCAAAACCATTATGTTTTTTGATCCATGATTTCAATTGTTCATAAGAATTTTGGTAAAGTTCATACACGAATAAGAATTCCTTAGTGATCACATTCTCTACACACACATGATAAATTAATATCCCATTTTGTAGGCTTGTCATTGATTCTTATGGCTATGTAAAGAGGACCATCAGGTGCATATTTAATTATATCACTATTTGAGAAAGCAATGTCAAGAGACAATTTGGTTTGGATCTTACGAGGTTGAACATCAATGAGTCCAATCATGGCATGTATATCATCCTCATTATCACTCTTATCATTATCATTTATGTCTTGTATCTTATCAACATTCATCATGTCATTCTTGGTATCACTAGCTTTCACAAAATATGGAATAGTTTGGCATTGGATTGGTAAAGATTTGAAAATTTTGGTTGGGTGGGGCAATAGATTTATTTCCTTGATCATTAAAACCGCCCAATTGGATGTGATTAGAATCATTGAGGTCTTGAACTATATGTTTAAGACACATGCATCATTCCATATCATGGCCATTTTGTCGATGATATTGGAAAAATACATTTGGGTTATGGTGTGGACGTAAAGGCTTAGTGGTATCAAGAGGCCTAATGGGAGGTAAGGTGATTAAGTTCTTGCTCAAGAGTTACAACATAATTGAATGGAGAGTATCGGGTAACGGGGTGAATTTCTTACTTAGCCTAAAATTGGTATGGAGTTTTTGTTTTTATGGCAGCCACTTGAGGTTCAACATGGTGGGTTTTTTGAGGTTAATTTATCTTTATAAATCCCCCCCCTTTTTTTTAATGGTTGAAAATTGTTATGAGGCATGGTTTCATATTTTCAAGATGGGTTGAAGCAATTCC
Source organism: Sequoia sempervirens (assembly GCA_007258455.2). Lineage (NCBI taxonomy): Eukaryota > Viridiplantae > Streptophyta > Pinopsida > Cupressales > Cupressaceae > Sequoia > Sequoia sempervirens. The sequence continues at coordinate 522,381 of VDFB02054612.1, forward strand.
AACACTTTGATTAAGTGAGTTTTGATAATCACGGAGAGAAGTGCATAAGTGTGTAAAGGAGGGAAATTTCATCATCCCAAGCTTATCTTAGATATTTTTTTGTGAGTTTTCAATGAACATTATTTGAAGATCAACATCAGGAAGTTTAATGTTGATTTGTGAGTAAAGTTGTTGATAACGTGCTATAAAATCAGTGACCTTTTCATCTACATTTTGCTTAGATTGCATCAAATTAGGTAGGGCCATCTTAGGACCAATGTGGACTTGGAAATGGTTGAGAAAAGCATCAAAAAGCTCATTAAATGAGTGGATTGAGTTATTCGATAAGAAATAAAACCATTCCAAGGTTGTATCTTTCAAGGACCTAGGAAAAATCCAATAACTTATCTTCAAAAATGAAGTTAGTACAAAAGGTTGTATATGCTGATATATGGTTGTTAGGATCTCCTTTACCACTGTATTTCTTAAATCTAGGTACCTCTATGCCTTGTGGAATTTGTGCTCTCAATATCTCCAATGAAAATGGGTTTGTTTTGACATATTGTGAAGGTTGTCCATTTTAGTTCTGGTTCAATGTTGTTATTTGTTGTTGAAGGGATGCAACATTTTGCAAGAGTTGGTTTATGACACAATCATTGGTTGTGTTTTGAGATGGAGTTGAACATGGTGGAGATGTATATGTGTTGGGTGGACAACTAAATTGCAAGTTTGCGAGAGGTGGGGGGTTTGGAGATATGATGTTTGAATTCACAAAACTAAAAGGATTCATAGTTGAAATACCCAAAGTTGGAGTGATATTTCTATTTGGTTGTATTGTTGTAGTAACAATTGGATGAGTACATGTAGGAATAGAGGCTATGGTTGTAGGGGGAGGAATTTGATTTCCTCCTTGGCTTTGAGTGTATCCCAAAGCTTGAGCACAACTAACCATTGTAGGAATATGGTTATCAATAATGTGAGCTAGGCTACGTGCAATCTCTAATCCTTGGCCATTATCAAGTATTCTCCTCATGCTATATATGATAGGAACAACAATACCAACAGTATATTCAACACTCACAAAATCTTGAAGTTTTTCTAAAGCTCTTTCCATTTGTTTCAACTTCTCTTGAGGGACATGAGAAACCAAGGTTTCAACATCATTGGAAGTGATTGATGGTAAGGTGGTCATGGGAAATGTGTCATTAGGAATGTGGTCCAAGATGGGTTGACTAGTGTCAACACTACGAGTGAAAGAGTTGGAAAACTCAAGATCCACGATGGATGTACTAGCGCGAGATGTCATGACTCTCAAACTACGTCTCATTGAAGTATTGGCAGTAGGACACTAGGTTGTGATACTCATGCAAGTTTCACCAAACCAAAAGTACACCCAAAATGGACAAAAGGCACTAAGTAAAGATAGTAAACACCCAAAAATAGGAAGCATAATGCAAGTATTGAAGAAGATATTGTAATATTCAGATCTAAAATATGATAGCTGACTGATTATAAGATGCAAAAACCTGAAAATGATTACTTTTGAATGCAATTTTTTATCTTAAATAATGCACTTTCTTTCACCAATTGAACTAAATGCAAAAATCTACATAAATATGCAATTTTTGAAACTGAAACAAAGATCTGCAAGTACATGGAAATAAAGCAGACAAAGATAAAGTAGCGTGCAAAATTTTGGAAAATCACCTGTACAAGGATAGGTTCACCCAAGGGTGAATGATTCTTTGCATAGGGTTTTGAAAATTAAATTCTAAGTGTTTGACCTAATATTTAAGCTCATTGTTCCTAGTTGCAAACAGATTCTTCAGTGACAGTTATTCTATATTTTTTTGATTAAATGTAAATACAAATGTATGATAATCTATGAACAAAATGTTTTTTTTTAATGCACTTTTGAATGAAATTATGACCTAAATGACTGAAACACACCTTAATGCAAGCTATTATGTAGAATGTGTGCAATATTTTTGAATTTTTATGAGTAAAAATGATGCAAAGATGCAATATGTAACCCTAAAAGAAATACATAACAAGATGATGCAAAACCTAGATCTAGGGTTTGAAGGACTTCCAATATTAGAAAGTTTATAGTGTAAGAATGTCAAGTTCACCAAAATGAAATATGGGGAAAGGGATCCCCAAAGTTCTAATCTATTTAAAATTTAAGAATCTCGATTGGTGTCTTTCCCTAGGAATTTCATTCAGAAATAGATCACAAGGTGTAAAGATTGACTTTCAACCTCAATGGTGAGCCAATTAGACCTGGATCTCAGTCCTTAGTACAATAGGGAATATTTGAAACTAAATTGAAATGATTTGAAGCACTCAAACTAAATGAATAATAAGACCTAACACATAAAATGCAAATTCCTGAAAGTACAAAAATGGAAATGACAATTTGCAAGCAAATTTGAGAAGGGTTTGAACACATGTAGCTATCACTAGAAACTACTTTTGAGGCTTGTTGAGGAACTGGTTCACCCCTGGGCGAATGGATTCTTGTTAAGGCTTCCAAAATAACTTTTGATAGTCCTCTGATGTTGGATCTTGGCTTCTGTTTTGCATAGGTCCCATTGTCAGAAAGTCAAAAATAAATTCTATAACTTAATTTTCGTGGCTTGACAACAATGATGACAAATTGTGCAATAATACAAAATTGCTCCTTTAAGATCTCTTCAATTCTTCATCAACATGTAATCTACACATACACAAAGAGGAAAAATTATTATTTTTTGTATGGGGGTTTTCCTTGGTCAAACCCCAGTTTGGTAATCAAACCTTGATAGAAAGATAATGACAAAAGGAAGGAAATGATGAATGAACAATGCTTGCCACAACTCACCACCCTTCAATGGCTGAAGTCAAACATATCTCTCCAAGGATTTGGATCTTGCTTATCTTGATTGATTTGGATACTAGAAATGCTTGGATGCTTTAGGATGAACAATGCATATTAGCCTTCGCAAGATGACATGAACACACATAAACTTGGACATGATGTTAGGATCTTGATTTTTGCAACAAATGACTAATAAATTTTCTCTTGAATTCTCTTGAGAGTGATATTTGATCATAGGAATATTTGATCATGTGTGTTATATTGTTGCTTAGATTTCAAATGATCAAAAGAATAAGTATTTATAGGTGTTTATCTAATTTCCTGAGAATTAGATTCCAAAAGCCAACACTTGTAGATTGAATTTGAATAATTAAAATACCACCAAAAACATATTTTAAAATGGGTCGTAGCACTTAAAGGGGACCCATTCAACCATCATTAATTTAATGTTGGTCCCCCTTTTGGAAAATGGGAAAAATAAGGCTTTGGAATGCATAATTTGGAAAATTAGAAGCTTAATTAAGTCCAATAAATTAAGGGACCCAAACATAGTGTGAAATTGTAAAGGTATACAATTTCCTACACTACACTTACAATCTCATGTGTTCAAAGGTAAAGTTGATAAAGAGAGAAAAGATGAATTTGTAATAAAAGGATAGCTTAGAACATTTAAATGATTATTTGAATCAATTGATATCCTTTATTAGGATGACTAAAGGAAATGTGTTTCAAGATGTTTTCTTAATTATGAAGGTTGATAAATATGACTTATTAGCGGATTATGATTTGGGGTATAAAGTAAGGTTGTTAGATAGGCTCTATCATTGTATGATTGAACATTCTTATGCAAAGGGTAAATTGAGAATGTAATGCTAGATATAGTGTAATAAAATGATAATCTAAAATAATTAGATGACTATTTAGAATTAGGTAATACTGTTTATATGAATTAAATGAAATATGCTTGATAAAATTGAAAAGTTATGAATCTTGAAAATTAGGTTTAATTGGGAATTAGATAGATTGATAAATATTAATATCATGAATTGTTGTTATTAGAATTGAGTTGTGAATATATGTACATGTGTATGGATTATTTATGTTTTAATTATGTTGATTATTGAGCACATTAACATGTGTCTTTGAGTGTGCAGATATAACTCCATGGCCTAAGGAATTGTTGTCAACAAGGATTACGCCCCAAATGTTAAGCTTTAAAGCTTGGAAATCCTATACAACATGGGGAGATCCTCAATCCTATGGGTTGCCTAAGATGAGGATAAACCTCTAGATTATGGGCTGGTTCCCTTTGAAAAACCTCCTAAAACTTGTTGGTTTGATTGGAAAAGGGATAGATTACTTTGGAAATGAAATTTATAGCTATTAGGAGGTGATGCACCAATTTTTTAAACTCTAATAGCTGCTTTAAACTCACAATCAGATTCAAACAAAAGGTTTGTTTGTTCATAACTCAAAGATAATCACGAAATATATAAATGTTTTATGAGAAGGTTTGTGTTTAGTTTGTACAAAGGAAAAAGAATTTTCACAACCTCAACTAGGGAATATTCTAACACAACTCATAACCTGTATTTGACATGTATTCTTTCACTTTTACAGTGCATAAACAAGACAGATTTAAAAGTTTTTATAAAGAAAACACCATTAAATGCATCAAATCATCCATTTGCCACATTGAAAACAATATATTTTGAGAAAGAATTATTGCTTTTATTAAATTTGAAAGGAATTTCTATTGCTACAACTGAAAAATGCTTCTAAAATTGAAAATAATTTGATTTTTTTTTTAGTTACAATGCTTTGTATTTGCTATATATGTGATACCAATCAGGGGAGGTCCTGCAACCACACAACACAATTTCCAAGCCCAAAACAACAACTCTCAGTCACAAATCATCAAACTCAACTTAACTCACCAAATCCTCACTATTCCTTGTAGCATTGCAATCTCCTTGAAACGGGTATATCTTTTAGAGAAGGCCCTCTCAGATCAGGACCATTACCTTTTCAAAGACCCATCAAGTCACACAACAACATACCACAACCTCTCAACTAGTTACTTTGGAACAATTTCACAAAACCAAGGCAACTACGTAGACCTCAAATTAGGTCTGTTTTACAAAGGAAAATGTCACCAAACTTATCACCAAACTCTAAAACATCTTGGGAAGCAATCCATAGACTACCAAACCTAAGATTTCACCATTTTTTTATAGACACTTCCTCCAAGGTGTCTAAACCAGAAACCCTCCTTTTTAACAATAAACATAGGGGTTTATTGAAAAACACACTACCAACCTTCACACAACCTTGCAAACACCTCAAATAGGTTTAAAAACCTCTGCACATACTTATTCAATCAAGAAATAACACTTCCCCAACCTATTTCATACTTTACCATATCAAAACCACTCAAATTCTCATGTAAAACACCATTTTCCACTCTTAGGGCATCGTGCCCAACACACTTTTTGGCCTCCCCTACACTCTCAAACCTTCCACACACCTATACCTACAATATTATACCCATTCCACTAAGACACAATACCTACATAAGGTGGAATGGGTTCATTTCAAATTAAATTCACCAAAACCCTTAAAACTGGTTTACACAGGCAGTTTTAGCAAAAATCTCCTAACTTTTACAAATTTCAATGAAATTACACCAAACTTGGTATGTATGAAAGTAGATTCACCCTAATACAATTCCCAATTCAAAACATAGCAATATGGGTCCTGTACAGGCCGTACAATTCACTACAAACTCACTGTACAAAAGAAAACTACAAAAATTAAAGGAAAACAGTGTTTTATTTGATTCAAAACTTTTACAAACTTCACAACCAACCCATCCAATGATTCTTCAACCTCTTTAATATGTTTTCCCTCCAAAATTAACTCGTACAACCACTTAAACTATCTTTTGAAATGACATGACCATTTGTATTCCACAAAAATGTAGTTTTGCAACTTTTTTTGCTTTACATCTTTTTACAACATTTTGCAATTTTTCCAAACTAACACAAATGACCCCCTAATCACCTAACAAGACTCAAACTTGACTCAATACAATATAAAATGGTCTTGATGACCTTATTTAAAGACAACATGAGTCCACACCTACATTCTACTCATTAACAAAAAAATTTCAGTGGTGCCCCTGCATCAGTATGCAAGTAGAAAGAAAAAAGCACTTGAAAAGGAATAAAAGAAAGAAGATATAGAAAAGAAGCCTCCTTTGTGACTGAAAGAGAAGACTCAAGATGAACTGATTGTCCTCTTTTCTTGAAAACTCATACAATTTGCATGATGAATCACCCTTGGGTCGTGCAATAGAGAAAACCCTACAAACAAGGCCTTAGAACTGCTCCTAACTAATTGATTGCATGTTGAAAAGTCGTCTCAACTGATACTATACCCATGTGGGGTCCTAAACTCCACTAGAACTACCAAAATCCCCTCCTTTTAGGCCTCTAACTACCACTGATTTTTTGCATGAAACAACTCAACTGTTTGCATGAAGCAAAGGCTCGTATTCGAACTTGAACTCAAACTAGCCTTTTAGGCATAGGCTTAATCAGGAGTTGAGGAGCACTAAAAATAACTAACACTTGAAATGAGTCTTCTTGTAATGACTGTGTGCCCTCTTCAACTATATGTGACTGTGGCATGAGCAAAGATGCTAAACTTAGATTGCTCTACTGTCCTAAGTCTTTAACAGTCCTTAGGACATGGTGATGTTATTGTCCTTTGCTCATTGGCTCTGATTTTTCCCTTTGCACAGTCAACTGCATGCCTTATTCTACCATCACTGTCATGTATGCATTGTTTACTAGATTTAGGACTTTCCTTTGCATTAAAATTTTCATACATTCAAAGTCTTTTATCCGTAGTTTATGAGTTTCAATGAGAAGTTACATTAGTTTCCTTTCTAGAAGGTTGCCCTTGTCTACTCTGCCATTGATACCTTGACTGTCATACATTTTCAATGCTCATTATAGCCTTTATCATAATCAACACACATGGAGACTACTACCTTTTAGGTGCTCTATACTCTACCTTGTTGTTCTTTATATGAGCCTGTCACCTATTTAAAGTTTTCCTCCACATTATTTACTGCTCCTTATTACAAGGTTTGATTTTTTTCTTACACAACCAATTGCATATGCTACCTTCTTGACTTTGACAATGAAATTATAGCTTTATTTGACATCTTGGGTATGGTGATTGTCATGGTTTTCAAAGTCCTTTGTATCACCATCTGTGATCATCATGCTTAATTATTGTTGTCTCTTTTAGTTAGATTGTCATTTGATGTCCTTCCACCTCTTTGCATCACTGTAACAGGAACTCTTGTCAAGCATTAACCTAAAGCTCTGAAAGGCAGAACTTTTGACAACATTATATCTCCTACTTTTTGAGTTGAGGAAAAACATGATCCTCTTTTGAACTAATTCATCATTGCTCATTTTTGCCTGTGATATCAATGAAGCTCCATCCTTCCCTTGTATGGTCAATATCCTAGCATTCAAACACGGCTAAGTAATAATTCAATGCTTCCTTAAAAGTTAATCATAGGGATTCTTTATAGGGATACTTTTATTGATCAATTCACTTGTATCCTCCTTGCTTTATGCCCGCACTACTCAAATTATTTTTGCATAGCCTCAAGGTAGACTTCAGAATTTCAAGAACCCGTGAATTCTTCTATCTACTTCTAAATATATAGTCCCTTACCAGATCAGCGACATCCTCATCATAAGTTGAGTTGAATTTTTTCCTCCCTCAAATTCACGGGTTTCCCTTCATCAAGATCCCTGTAGTACAAAGAGACATGGAATGTAGCATTGAACAACTTCTTTGCTATTCGATTGGACCAGTACACCAGCTCCATAAGCACCACATTCGCCATAACACTCACAGGAAATAATACTTCATAGATTTTGCATTTGACAACTCGATAGATATCTAATCTCTAACATGAGCATCGATCTCCAAGTGTTTCCGCCAATCATTACCACCAAGGAAGGTATATACGTACACAATGTGCTTTTAATAAGCAACCCCAATCAAAGACCCATCTAGATTTCGAATTTTGTCAAATGTATTACCAACTTTATCCTTCTTGAAACTATAGCACTTTTTGAAATATTGATGACCCCATTATGAATCTCGAACGGTGGATCAATGGTAAATGACCTTCATCGAGATCCTTGTAGCTACTTTCTTATGATTTTTTATATTTACTTTGGCCTCCTCCCTTTCAATATTGAGAACAAGATCATTAGAATAGTATATTCCATTCATCTGTTAAGGTTTGCAAGAAAAGAGCATAACATGGATCCAAAGCCGCCTTTGCCAAGATTGTAAAACAAATCTTTGAACAGACCTCCATAATTTAAACCTTCCTTTGGAAAGCCAAACTTTTTGACAAAAGGAACATTAAAACATGACCTAGTTTTGACCCAAGACATTTGAAACTATTGGTGTAGATTTTGACCTTGCACATATCGATGGTGAATAAACTTTGTTAGTATTAGGATATTGTATGATCAATTTCTCTTAATCAAGACCATGAACATACTCTTTGAATGGAAATGAATCTTTTAGGGACACTGTACCTTTTATACCCAACCCCTATTGCTGATTCAGTTGGATCTAACTCATGCCCTTGAATCCTTGAAATCAAACATCCTGTTCATTTGTTTTATAGGTTGCATTACTTCCACCATTGCCATTGGCATCTATTTGAAAGTTTCAAAGGCCTCTTTCAAGCTTTGTACATGGCTCATAAGCACCGCATTTCATGAAACCAAACCTCTATGAGGTATTTGTTTTAAAAGCTTTAAAGTTGCATTGAGATCTCCATTCTGTAAATCTTTTACAACCCCACATAAGTGCCCCTTTCATCACATGTATTTGCATGGTCAAAATTTTTTGATTTAAAAATGACTTGCATGGCCCGGGTCTTGAGAATATAACATATATGAGGCATTGGGGGATTGCTTCTTTACTGGAAGTGATAACAGGAGCTTAAATTTTCATTGATGTCTCCTTTATTATGATCTGATGGTAATCTAGCTACCTTGAAAATTGGTAAATGAGACCCTAAAGACATAACCCTAATATGACCGATCTAACTTCAACAAATTGAAACTTAGACTTTACTCAAGAATACCTTCCTTTTGCATGTAATATGAGCCTAAAAGAACTCAGAGACTTTTTCATATGCTTTTTATACACTTGGGTGTAGGAAATGGGTTTTAAAATAAGTTTTTATCAAAACTTTCCTCTCTATTTGGCAATGTAGATATTTTCTTGTCCTTTTGTCCTTTTTGCATGAGATTAAGATGAGTTTTACTTAAAACCCCTTTTTATAAGTAAAGCATAGAACAAGGATATGCTACACCCTGTGGAGTATAAAAATAGACTACATTCTTGGCGACCTCAGGGGTGTTTTTCCTACTAAAAAAAATTTGATCAGTAGCCTTAGCATCCATTGGGAATAGGAGTCAATATATGTCTTGAAAAGTCTCAGATCAGACTCTGACATAGTTGTTAGAAACATTGAACAACAACAACTATCTACCAACTAAATGAAAACATTGGTGCAACAACACCCTATTTGAAAGAAACACCTACTCTAACCTACTCAAACCAACAAGTTTTAGGAGGTTTTTCAAAGGGAACTGACGCATAATCTGGAGGTTCATCCTCATCTTAGGAAACCCACTGATACATTTTGGTATTTTTTTCGACGACGGGTCGTCAGAATTTCGACGACCCGTCGTCGAAAAAAATACCAAAATGTATCCATAGGCCTGAGGATGTCCCCATGTTGTACAGGATTTCCGAGCTTCAAAGCTTAGCATTCGGGGCACAATCCTTGTTGACAACAAGAATCAAAGATCTCTTAGGAACCCTATGTAATTTAACCATGAAAATAAGACCATAGTCCATATGAAGGGAATATAGTCTCATTTGTAATGTTATATGTAAATTATTGTGATGTATTTAATTTGTAAAGATAGTTTTTGAATGTCAACTTCTTAATTGTTATTTGATTTAATGTGACTCCTAGGATGCAAGTTGGTATCCTAAGTGGAAAATTTCGGATGCCTTCTTCTATGGGGTTTTTGAGGGGCTTTAAAATCTTATTTTTAATTATTTTCTTGGTTTTGGGGACCCTGGGGTAAGTACCTATGGGAATGGGGTTCTTTCACACCCCAAAAGTTGGTCAAAGACTTTGATTTGACCCCTCTTAATGGCCCACTAAGAGGAGTGACGAAAATCAGGTCTTGATATTAGGAAGAGAAGAATTTTCTTGTATCATTCCCATTCCCCTAAGTTCGTTCATTGATTTGGGGAAGCACACAAAGGACTCACGTGTATGAGCCTCCTTTGTAAGAGACCATGGAAAGAGTTCCCAAGTACACTCCCCATCTCCCAAGAAGTTCTCACATGTATGTGTGAATACTTGTGGAAGAGTGTGCTCGAGGGAGGAATGAGAGAGTGACAAGTGTCACTTCCTCATTCATGGAATTCAAGCTAGGTTTTTCTATTTTACTTTCATTTGGGAATGAGAGAGGGGACTCTTTTCTTTTGCTTCTTGTTTTTGGTTTTGAAGAGGTTTTTCCACTTGGAGATTTCTGGAAGAAATCTTGGCTTGGCTTGGGAAAAATATTTGAAGGAGTGGGAGTTGGAGTTTCATATCAACTCATCCTCAAAATTTTAAAAGCTCAAGGAGGTAGACTTCTTGTATTCTTTGTGTTCATGTGCAAGGTTTGTAAAAAAAATGATTTCAAATTATGGGCAATATCTTCTTTCTTGCATTTAAGTGATCTTGTTGTTTATTTTGTGAAATGGGATGTGTGTATTGGACTTCTCCCCTTCAAGGATGAGAGCAATCCATGTGGGGGATAGAGAGAGGTAACATCTCTTGGGAGCATTCTCATTACTTAAAAATACAAAGGTAAGAGTACACGTGGGTATATGGGGGCCCACTATAATATTAAGGGTAAGAGTACCCATGGGTATATGGGTGCCCACTATAATATTAAGGGTAAGAGTACCTATGGGTACATGGGTGCCCACTATAGTAGATTTTAACATGTTATGTTTTAAAATATATGTATATTCATACACCCCTTGATTGAGTGCTCCTAGTCTCTCCCCAAAATAAATCCATGTGTGTTTTGAAAACCTTGAGATGGGTATTGATGCAATACATGTGTTTTATTTTCTTTCTCTTGTTTGGAAATTTGTATGTATGTGTACAACCTGATTCTTAGAGAGGTCTCCTAGCTCGAGGGTGACCTGTGAGTAGGTCAACGTTTGGGAGGTGAGCTCTCCATAACCAATGGAAAATTTTATGTTTATGTGTAGGTATGGAAAACTTGGAAGGTGCAAACTAAAGTGTAAAATGGATACTTTCATTTTGTTATTGAAAAATGTTGTAATATATGAGTACAAAATAACCCTTCAAGAAGGTTCCTATAACTATGACATGTATGTGTAAAAGTTTTGGATATAGTCAAATGAAATATTTAACTTAGTATCATTTTTTCATATATATATTGAAAGAAGTGAATAAATCTTACTATGTTTTGTGCTATTCCATTTTAGAGAATACGATGGAATAGGAGAATAAAAATATTTAAATAAACTAACTATCTAAAGATCATTTTCATGAATCTTACTAGTGTTGCAAATAATAAAAAATATCTATTTATTTACATTTGGAATATGGGAAAAACAAAAAAGATATTTGTATTAAGGTATCAAATACTAGTTGATGAATGATTGGATTCTCAAACATTTTACCATCATACATTATACCCATTTAGTTAAAATACTATTTGAGTATATTAATAGGAAAATAAGTTCATTTAATATATATTTAGCTTCTAGAAGGATTATTAAATCTAAATTACAAGCAAATTTCTTGTGTGTAAAACAACTTTGATATGGATAAATATTTGCAACATACAACTTATATATATATATATATATATATATATATATATATATATATATATATATAAACTAAATTGAACCAAAGCATATAATGCAAATTTAGAAGGGGATCAAATCCATGTAAAATGTGGAACTCAATGCTAAATATTTTAGATGATATTTGTTTGTGTCTTAAAATGTATATATACATATAATATGTATATTTATATGAATGTATATACATTTCATACATATATAATAAAATTTAAAGATTTCCCTATATAGATATATATATATATATATTATTTTTTTTTAAAAATACATATACATGAAACATAGGGAAATAGGTTTCCTAAAATGGAACGTGGAAAAGGGGGGTATGCACCTATCTTCCCTAGTTCATTAGGAAAAAGAGATCCCCTAGTGCAAGATTGACTTTCAACCCTTAGGTGAGTCGATCTTAATGGAGATCTTGTTGTTTTCCTTGTGACTGAGGATAGGGTAAATCAACCTAAAATGCACTTTTGGGAGATAAATGAAAAATACCAAATGAATGCAATTATGCAACGTAAAACTTGAATTATCAAATTTAAACCTTAATCTAACAGAATCAATAAAGTTCTGATAGATATGAGAAGGTTATGATTTTATGCCCTGTCACCAAAAGCTTTGTTGAGTGTCCTCCTAAGATAGATTTTCCCTAGGGAAAATGGGTCTTGCTAGGCCTTTATGAAAATTCAAAATTTGGATATGTATCTTTTGATATGATCTTCCTACTTGTACCTTTCAATTCTCGCTCTTGGATCTGGACTTGCAACAAAAACTAAAAAAAATGGTTTGTTTGTATGGGGGTTTGCCTCGGTCAAACCCCAAGTTTGGTAATTAAACCTTGAGGGAAAATATAGATCTATAACCTAAAAGTGTGTGTAATCCCTAATCTGAAGTGTGCCTAATATTGTTAAGAGTTTGAATGCAAAGAAACCTTTATTTAAGTGTGTTAGAATAAGATTCCTAAATGAACTTGAATGATGAACAAAAGACCTAGTTAGGGAGAAGTCAAATCCCCTAATAGATCTAATATCTGATTATATCTTGCTTTAGGTGGCTAGTAGAATGAAGATAGAAGATGGGATCACTAAGAAACAAGTCATTAGATCAAGGGAAATGGCTAGTTGCATGTCCCAAAACCTAGAATCCATCATGATCCACCATAGGCATCAATCTTCAATCATGAACAATGCTTGATCAATCTTCACAAAATGAGCTTGAAGACCTACATAAATAATTGAAAATGCTACTCCAAGACTTCAACTTTACTTGCTTGAATGTTCTCCTTGACCTTGAGTGCTAATCTTGTGAATATCTTCTTAATGTTTTTCTCAACCTACTGTAAAATGGTGAAAAGACTAGGCTTTATAGGCTTCCTTTCTAATTTCTCGATTATTAAATCCTGAAAGCTGACATTTAAAACTTGAATCTAGGACTTTAAAATGTAGCCAAAACATGTTTAAAATTTGAATTTGGATCTTAAAGGGGACCCATTCACCCAAGGGAAAATGATTCCTAGCCTAAAAATCCAAGATTAATGAATTTTGGGGCATTAAATTAATTAAATGCATTTATTCAATGCATGTTGTAATGTCAGAAAATGTTTAAAATAGGCCTTGGGATACATAATAAAGGGGTTTAGGGGCCTATTTATGAAGGGTAAAATGCATAAAATTGAGGTCACTAAAATAGGTCCAAATTAAGTGTGAAATTGTATTATCACATAGGAGTACAATTTCCTATACTACAATATATATATATATATATATATATATATATATATATATATATATATTTATGGAGGAATTTAAATACAAAATTGTGTAGGTATATATTTTTCTGAAATGCATATTTATATCAATTAGGTTCCACAAAATCATATTTTAACATTGATATTCAGTAGCTACTATACCTGAAAAAATTTTAAAACAAATTTTATCAAATTATTTATTAAAATAAAATAAATATCAAATAAATATGTAAAATTTTAATGTTGTAAAATTACACCTCGTGGAAATTTCACATTTGTTCACTTGCTCCCCGCATTTATGAGGCCTATCCGCATTTATGACAAGAACCTTATGAGTCAAAATTCTATGATTTCAACTCCATAAGGACCAATGATGAAGCGACCACAATCTACCACCTCATTTCTCATGAAATGATGAGTTGGATGCCTGTGTAGCACATGGACATTTGTGCAGTGCGCTAGCATCCACATACTTTCACAAGTTCAAACAATGAATCTTGGAAGTCTTGTCCTGTGACACGTGTCATTGTGGCAGGATTCAGAGAGTAACGACTCCTCCCGCCCATGCAGCTAAAAAAACTCATCTTTTCACTCTCATTTGCAACACTTCTCACTAGAACTCTCTCCAACTTGTTGTTCTTGCTCTTCTTTTCTATATCACGTTTCTATGGTGAAGATTTTTTAGATAGAATTTTCACCAACAAAATCTCTCATGCAAGAACTCAATGTTATGTCTATCAAGCCAAGAGGGAGCCACAAACTATTGGTAACACTCTCTTGCTTCTTGTCAATTTGTTAGCATAATATCTATTGTGTCAATATTTCGTGATATGGGTTCTCCTCTGTAGTGGGGTTTTCTTTTATCACTCTTATGTCTACTTTACTTTGTGTCTATTATTTTCTCTATCTATCTGGTTGTCCATGGAGGTGGGAACACTAAAACAAGGGTTTGATTGAGGCAAGCCTCAAAATAGCCCCAACATTTCCCTCATTTGTCTTGTGTGTAGGTTGGTTGTGTGGAGCTTTGTAGGAGGCTTTGAAGTGCAAGACCTCTTGTAATTTGGTATCTTGCCTTGTCATTTTTTCATATTCTCATTTTTTGTTAGATCAGTGAGTCAACCAGACCTCAAATTATGAATAGTGAGTAGATCCTTTTGAGCTTTATCTAAGGTTCTATTGCTCTACCCATACAAGATGACATTGTGTCCCTAGGACTACAATGTATTGCACTAAAATATCGCTCCTACACTATCATCCTTTGGCCAAGAGCTTCTCCCTCGGTCTCAAAAATATCAGTGATCTATTCTTTCGGTCCCCAAAGTTGTTTGCCTATAATTATTCCTGAAACTCTATTTTTAATATGTTCTTGCAATCTCTTTCATCTTATTCAACTTATTAGGTATTCTAAGGTAGTTAAGGGTCATTCACTCCCTTTAGGCTCTTTGATGTACTAGAGACTTGGGAGTAGCGAATCCCCCTTCTCTACATTTTTGGTGAACCCAACATGAACCATGTCAGATCTTTTTTTGCAATATTTTAATGTTTATGATAATGCTTTTTCCAACGAATATTTTGATATGCTAGATGATACCCTGGATGATTTCCTAGAGGTATCTTCTCCTATCTATAGATCTTCCAAGAAAACTTCTTCATCACAACTGTCTACTTCCTCTTCGCAAGTTGAGAATTTCGTAAATGTAGTGATTGTCTCTGTGGTACCTCAAAGGCCTAAGAGACCCATCATTTTTTTCGACTCTGGATAGCACCTCTCCTAAGAGGATTTATTTTATTTGTGGGGTTCCAATCTTTGATGACTTGTTGGACCTTTACACAAGATTCTTAAAAGAGCCATATGGATTCTTATAACGTCATAGGGTGTACATACAATACTAGAAGAAATCAACAAAATTTAAATCAACCTACTTCTCAACCTACTTTTGTTCTAAATTATTTACCACCTTCTCAACCAAGTCTTCCTTCAGCACCTAAACCCACTGTTAAAACACTTGGTGATTACGATCTTGTCGAGCAACTCTGTATTACTTTGGCCAAGATCTCACTATGGGATTTTCTTCAGTCTGTTCTGATTTATCAAGGTATGCTTCAGGAAGCATTGCAAAATATCATCTTGCCTTATTTTGTTAGGTCAATGGATGTTAATGTCTTGATAGCTCATATTCATGCAGATTCACTGAATATTATATTTTATCTATAAGAATTCCCATCCATAGAAGTACAAAAACAAGGAGATATTAATAACATTGGCATTAGACATGCTCTTGTTTATATTGGTTCAGCTCTCAATGTATGTGGCATATATTTATTACCTAAGATTAAAATTTATTCTTCTTTAGTTGCTTCTTCTTTGTACATTCATGGATTCAATAACATTGGTCGTCAAGCATTAGGCACAATAATCCTACCTCTGAGGTTGGGACCTGTTACTATACCCACCTTGGTTTATGTGATGCCTAGTCCTTTACCTTACAATATTCTTTTGGGAATACCTTGGATTCACACTTTGGGGGATGTAACGTCTACCTTACATCATTGCATAAAATTTATTGCTAATAATGAATTAATTACAATCAAGGGTGACCTTGATGTCGTACACCTCTGTGAGATGGTAGCTATTGGTCGGGCCTTGATTGTTTCCACTCTTAAAAATTATATTCCATCATTATCTTCCAATGTGTTGGAATCCTGTTTGGCTATACCTACTTCAAAGGCTACCCCTGAGATAGATGCCCCTAAAGAAGGTCAGCAAGAAATGAAGAATCCTAATTCTTCCCCTTTTGTTTCTTCTAGATCAAATGTGTGTCTTGGTGATGATTGGGGGTCCTTGGAATTCTCTAATTATTCATCATAGAATACAAATTAGATCCTATCCACCTCAACCTTTTGACAATTTCATGTACCTCTGCTAAGAAGGCTGATTGTCCTCTCGCCAAGAGAAACAATCAGGATCTGGTCAAGGAAAATGATTGTATCCATGCTAAGGAAGATAACCATACTTCTACTAAGGAAACTAATTTTTCTAGTCTTGACAAGAGGGATGGTTGTGACCTCATGGATGTGTTTCATACACATTGGTGGAATGACACTCTTTATGTGGATCCACCTCCTTCTTAGGATTTGCAAACACAATATAGCCTTGGTTACAAGTTAGTCTCTAAATATGGTTATAAATGTAAAGGTTGTGGGCATATTAAGAAAAATTCAAGTCCCTGTCCAAGTTAGGCCATGTAAGCATAACTTGGGGTTTTTTTTCTCTCTTGAACTGTCTACCCAAAAATCGTGGTGGAGTGTCAACATGATTTCCACTGAGCCTCTTGATCTAGTTCATCCTAAACTGATTGAGATTAAGGTAGAATATAATGAAGTTACCCTAGAAATTTTATCCTAAGAGGAATCACTAGAAGAATTCTTAGGTGTCTACTTCCATCTACCTTCTTATCACCATAAATGATAATTCTTGTATCGCTTACATAAACAAGCATACTTTGGAGAATCCATTTTGAGTATGGATGAGGAGGCTCCTTTATCTAATATCGATGATGATGCTCCTATTCCCCATTCTAAAGACCGTAATTCTCTCCTCAAAGGGGATACTACTAATTTTTCATGGATCCTAAATCCTTTAAAAAAGTGATTAATATTGGAAAGTTTCTTTCTTCTAAAGAATCTAAGCAACATTTTGACCTGTTACAGTCTCATCTTGATATCTTTGCTTGGTCATATGAGGAAATTCCTGGTATTTATGAATCTATGGTGGTTCATAATATCATCCTATGTCCTGATGCTAATCCTATTAAACAAAATATCTAAAAGATGAATCCCAAGGTTGCATTGTTGGTTAAGACTGCGATAAAGAAGCTATTAAAAGTAGGCTTTATTTGTCCCACTAACTATTCGCCTTGGATATCGAACATCATTGTTGTTAGAAATCCTGGCAGTTGTATTCGCATTTGCATTGACTTTAATGATCTTAATAAGGCTTCTCTTAAGGATGACTTTCCGCTACCTAATATTGATATGATTGTAGACTCAACCATAGGCCATGCCTTGTTGTCCTTTATGGATGACTTCTCAAGCTATAATCAGATTTGTATTAACCTGAAAGATTAGTATAAGACAACCTTCACTACCCTGTGGGGTACCTTTTTCTATGTGGTCATTTAGTTTGGGTTAAAGAATGCAGGCACGACTTAGGTCAATAGGCGATGACCTTAATCTTTCATGATTTCATTCACAAAATACTAGAATATTATGTTGATGATATCTTGGCTAAGTCTGTGACTCATCCAAATCATGTAGAAAATATCTGTCTTATTTTTTAAAGGATTTGATGTTATAAGATGAGACTGAATCCTCTTAAGTGCATCTTTGGCATTGACGTTGGAAAATTTTTAGGATTCATAGTTTCTCATCATGGAATCAAAGTCGACACAAATAAGATTGATGCAATTGTTAAAATTTCCTCCACCTAGAAATATCTCTCAATTTCATAGTCTATAGGGGAAGATTCAAGCAATTTGAAGATTCATATCTTAGTTGGTTGATCACACCCTTCCTTTCACACGTTTTTTGAAGAAGGATGTTTGTTTTTTATGGGATGATGAGTGTGAGAAAGCTTTTGAGTTGAAATCAAAATTTATTTGGCCAATCCTCCTATCTTAATGTCAGCTATGCAAAATAGACCCTTTTTTCTTTATATTACCGCATCACCTCATGCTTTAGTAGCTTTGTTAGCTTAGTTTTATGATGATGGTAAATAAATAGTGGTCTACTACATTAGCTGCATCCTAGTGGCTTATGCAACTTGTTACTCTACCATGGAGAAACAATATCTTGCTTTCATCTTTGCAACACACAAGTTAAGACATTATCATATTCATATTGAAACTCATGTTATTGTAAAAAGCAATCTTCTGAAACATCTATTCACTAAGACCGATCTTGCTAGAAGGTTGGAAAAATGGGTAATGTTTCTTTCTGAGTTTGAAATTAATTTTATAACTTAGAAATCCATTAAAGATCAAGATGTTACTGATCAATTGGTAGAAGCTCCCTCATCTCACTCTTTCCCTAATCTAGAATTATTCTCAGATGAAGACCTTTCTACAATAGATCATGAGCCTGTATGGGAGATTTATTTCAATGGATTGAGATTTCAAGCTAGCTCTGAGGTGGGATTAGTTTTAATCTTGCTTGAGGGGCAATCCAATTCATCTATCCTTTCGATTGGAATTCTATTGCGCTAATAATATTGTAGAGTACAAATCCCTCATCGTTGGCTTGCGTGTCACAATTGCTTTAAACATCAAACATCTTCACATACATGGTGATTCTAAACTCAATATAAATCAAATCATAGGGATGTTTCAAGAAAAGCATAATAAGCTATCTCAGTATCAGGATTTTTCCTTATCCTTTCTTGATCGCCTCTCCTCTTTCATGATAGACAGTGTTCCTAGGAGAGAAAACTGACGTGTGGATCTACCATGGTGAGTGTTGCCTCCCTTGTGCCTTCAGATAAAGGTATAGAAGAATACCACTTCATGGTCCATATTCTTCTCTCTCCTATTATCTCAGATCATCCTGAATCTGATGCTCTCATGTGTGCTCACGTGGACTCGGAGGAATGGTATTCTAACATTTATAATTATCTGAAGACTAAAATTTTCTCGTCAATACTGTGAGAGCTTATTATCTGAGGACTAAATTTTCTTTGGTGTCTTACTAAAGTGGAAATACCCCTTGCCCTTAAGGAAGCTCACTTGGGCTCTACAAGTGGACATTTTGTTGGTAAATCCTTGGTGTGTAAACTGATCACATGGGATAATTTTGGTAAACAATGGAGCATGACTCCTTTTCCTTTATCAATAAGTGTCTACAATGTCAAAAACATAGCCATCTAATTCATGCTCTTTCTCAAGAGCTCCAAAATCAAACCTCTCCTTGTCCATTCACAAAATGGGGGTTGGATATCATTGGAAAAATATCACCTCCTTCTTCTAATGGATATTTATTTATCATCACCGTTACATATTACTTTACGAAATGGGTCAAAGATATTCCATTTTGATCCACGAATGTTGAATCCATCTATAGCTTTCTTCTAAACAATATCATTGCTCACTTTGGATTGCCTTCCACCCTTGTTTCTGACAATGATACTTTGTTTAAGAACAAAGAGGTGAAGCAATTCCTAGAGAAGTTTTACATTCAAAATTTATTTTCCACACAAAACAATCCTCAATCTAATGACCAAGTTGAAGTGTCTAATAAATCTCTTGAGCTCATTCTTCGCAAAATAGTAAACAAACATGGTAAAGATTGGCATACTCAATTAAAATATGCCTTGTGGGCCTATCACACAAGTGTTTGTATAATGACTAGTATTACACTATATAACCTTGTGTATTGTGTTGAGGCTATCATGCCTTTAAAGTTGGAAATTCCATCTTTGCAAGTTTCCCTTAAAGGGTTAATTGATAATGAAACTTACCGTGCTAATCATTTGTATCAACCCGAGTTGCTCGATGAGCGTCGATTATAGGCCCTTGGCCACCTTCAAGCTTATTAATGATCACTTTCTAAACACTATAATCAGGGTGTTCTTCCTAGGACTTTCAAGGTAGGTGATTTGGTTCTCTATGAGAATAAGAGAAATGTAAATGTGCCACCTAATCAAAAGGGGAAGTTTAGCCCTAATTAGTTAGGCCCTTACATTGTCATCTCTGAGTATGGTTTTGGTGTTTATGGATTGTCATCTATGGATGGAAGGCCTCTAAAAGAACCTATCAATACAATGCATCTCTAATGATACTATGCGTAGTGTCTATGTGTCATGTGTGTAATGCTCATCCCTCAAAAATTTTAGTTTGTTATGCTATGACATTCCTTCATTAACACATTATTGCACTTTGTGTTATGATGTAAATATGTGTGTGTGGGGCTAATTTATTTCATTAGGAATTACATACATACATGTGTTTTATTATGCTATGTGTCTATGCATTGCATTTTGATTATATCTTTTAGTTAGGAAATTAGATCATCATTAAATTTAATTGACATACATCCATGTGTGTTTATTAGATCATGATAGCATCTAATCTAAACATACATCCATAGGTATACCATCTATCACATAACCATACATGAAAGTAGAAGTGTACACATAAAAAATGAGCACCATGATGTTGAAATCAAAATCTCATATGTATATATATCAAATGTATGTCATGTACATGTATTGCACCACAGTAATAAAAATGAGTGGTGATGGTATATTTATGTATGTCTATACATCAAAAATAATGTTGTAAAATATAAATATCATTGGTATACAGAATGGCACATATATCAAAATGGGCATCTAGCCCCTAGGTGTGTGGCTCCCTGAGCCCTGAATTCCTAATGGTGATCGTGGTCTAGGCTAGACGGAGGTGACAGAGTGTGATTTGTGTGATTGCGAGACTGAGATGCTCACATAGATGTCTATGTGGCATGTTGGTGTATGGGGTTGTCTACCATTAACACTGCCCGAACGAAAATGCACCTAGCAGATGCCAGCATGGCCAAAGGCCACCAACGCACCGACTAGACGCCTTTGCGTTGTCGGGACGTGGGCCTGCACTGCAAAATTTGAAAAAAAAAACTACAAAAAATGCTATAAAATACAAAATGAGGGATGACTTAGACTCACCCCATAAACCTCGTCTCCCTCGGCCACTGATCGACGTAGATGCTTGATCCTCAACTCCTCAAACTCTTGAATTTTTGGCATTTTTCTAACTTTTCTCTCATAAAATCCAACAAATCGCTCATAATGAATAGTGAAAATGACCCTTCTAGGGGCCCACCCCAGTATATATAGGCCCCCTGAGGCCCATTCTTCCCAGCAATCATGGTCATGTAATTTTTCTTATTTTTACTCACCTCTTTATCATATTTTTCTTCTAAATCACTAGATTTTTCTTAAGCATTCTTCTCGCCTTGGTAGATTCTTCTTTGATTTCCAAGCTGACATAAATTTGAGTTTTACAAAATAAAATTTCACATTAGATGTTGTGGTTTCTCGTTGAGCTTAATTGTTGAGAGCATCACTGGTACCTGCTTGCTCAACCTCTGTGGCCTCTATAGTATCCTTTTTGGCATGTAAATCCATAAAATTTTCAAATTTTTGAGTTTTCTCTAATATTCTCTTTTCTACTTTAGTGTAGTTTTTTTCTCAAAAATCAACTCACTAAAGTGGGGCCAAAATATAATTTCATAAAATTGCACCCTGTGGAAATTTCACATTTGTGCACTTTCGCCCCACATTTATGACAAGAACCTTATGAGTTGGAATTCCATGATTTCAACTCCATAAGGACTAATGATGAAGTGACTGCAATCCACCACTTTGTTTCTCGTGAAACGATGAGTTAGACACTTGTGTAGCATGCGAACGTTTGCACGATGCACTAGCATCCACATACTTGAACACGAGTTCAAACAAATTTTTTTGGAAGTCTTGGCTCATGACATGTGTCATCGTTGCAAGATTCCAAGAGTAACGGCTCTTCCTACCCATGCAGTTCAATAAAACTCATATTTTCATTCTCATTTGCAACACTTCTCACTAGAACTCTCTCCAACTTGCTCTTCTTGCTCTTCTCTTCTACATCTCATTTCTATAATGAAGCTCTACTAGATAGAAGTTTCACCAATAGCCAAATATCTCTTACAAGTGCCCAACGTCACATCTATCAAGCCAAGAGGGATCCATAGATTGTTGGTAACACTCTCTTGCTTCTTGTCAATTTACTAGCATAATATCTATTGTGTCAATATTTTGTGATACAGGTTCTCCTCTATAGTGGGGTTTTCTTTTATCACTCTCGTGTCTACTTTGTGTTTATTATTTTCTCTATCTATCTGGATATTCGTGGAGTTGGGAACACCAAAATGGGGGTTTGATTAAAGGAAACCCTAAAATAGCCCCAATATTTTCCCTCGTCTGTCTTGTGTGTAGGTTGCTCGTGTAGAGATTTTCAAGAGGCTTTGAAGTACAGGACCTCTTGTAAGTTGGTATCTTTCCTTCCTTGTAATTTTTCTACATTCCCATTTTTTGTTAGATTAGTAAGTCAACTAGACCTCAGATTCTGGATAGTTAGTAGATCCTTTTGAGTTTTCTTTGAGGGTCTATTGCTCTACTCGTATGAGATGCCAGTGTGTCCTTGGGACTACAACATGTTGCGCTAAAATACCACTCTTGTGTTTTTGTCCTTTGGTTGAGAGCTTCTCCCTCAGTCTCAGAAATCTCAGTGATCTATTCTTTTAGTCCCCAAAGTTGTCTGCCTATAATTATTCCTAAAAAAATATTTTTAATACGTTCTTACAATCTCTTCATCTTGTTTGAAACTTATTAGGTAGTCTAAGGTAGTTAAGGGTAGTTCTCTCCCTTTAGGCTCTTTTATGTCCTAGAGACTTGGGAGCAATGACTCCCCCTTCTCTATAAAAAATAAAAAGAAATTATAAATAGAGGGGTCGTGACAGGGGTTTACCTTGGCGCAACTCCCTGCCTTGGGGAGCTCAGCTCTCACAGAGGAGTCGCAACACTCGAGGGGACCACAGCCTCTCCTATGGGAAGTCGTGGCACGCAAGGAGGTTATGACCTCCCTTGTGGGGAGTCGTGGATCCCCCTATATCAATCGCTATGTTTTTAAATAAAATAATTTAAATGAATGCTATTTATTGTTCCCGCATACATAAAATTATAAATTTTTTTTGTGGTAGGTACACAACTACAAGGTTTTAAGAGAAAAAAGAAAAGAGATTAACACAAAGATCATTTTCATATATATATATATATATATATATATATATATATATATGTATATAATATATAATATATATATATATATTATATATATATATATACATATATATATATATATATATATATATATATATGTATATATATATGTATATATATATATATATATATATGTATATATATATGTATATGTATATGTATATATATATGTATATGTATATATATATATATGTATATGTATTATATTATATATATATGTATTATATATGTATATATATATATATATGTATATAATAATATATATATATAATACATATACATATATACATATATACATATATACATATACATATATATACATATATATACATATATACATATACACATATATACATATATATACATATATACATATATATACATACACGCATACATACATACGTACATACATACATACATACATATATATATATATATATATGCCACGATTTGTTGTGTATACTAAAAATAGAGGCAATGAAGTGATAGTAGCTCTCTACATAGGATATGTAGATATCCATGCATATATATTTATGATGGAAGGTTTGCATGACTATGCAAACATAACTACAAATCTAATAGAGAGAAGGATTTAAACTCATAAGTGAATAGGTGAATAAAGAAAAGGATGCTTTTACTAAAGAGAATAAAAATAAATACTCATAAGTTTGCACATGAAAATCTAAAATAAAATAAAATAGAAGAGTATCTCTTCTCACTTTCTTGGAGTCTTTCATTTCAACAATTTTCCTCTAACCTGTAAACACAAATGAAGAACAAATGAGAGGAAGAATACTTTATAAGAAACCTTATGCTTTAGGGCTCACTTAAGTTACCCTAGATCTAAGGGTTGTGTTGAAACCTAATCCAATGGCTAGGATCTAGCGCTCATTCCATTAATATTTTAATTAACATAAATACTTTACCTAATATCATTTTAACCACAAATGAGCCCATGGTGGGGACAATGTGACTAGGCCCCCTTATCTTCAAGTTGCAACTTAAAGTAACTTTTGTAATATTTAATTATGCAATAGGGAACTATATAAATTAAATTAAAGTCGCTTTTAAGATAATTAAGTAAATACCTTTGGATTTTTAAATTATTAAAAAGGATACCCTCATATCCCAAGTAATTTTATTAATTTGGATTAAAACTCAACACCCTTGTAAAGTTGACTAGATCAAGGGACTTTGTACATATTTAATGCAATTTAACCCAAATGGGTTAATCATTTTAAAACTAAATCAAAGGTAAAAATTCCAAATAAGATTAAGTGGATTTTATAAAATAAATCTATAGAGCCCTTTCATGAATAAGGGTTTCAATAAAGAACGTAATACCACACCTCAATATTTGTGCCTTCATGAATCTAGTTAAAATAACTTTAAATTAATTATTTGAGTAAACTTGAATTTAAGGATATAGTTTCCTTACAAATAAAAATTATTATCAAACTCATACAAAATTAATCGAAGTTCATAAATTTGATGATTAGTCATGGGATAGTAAGGAGTCATTGGGCTCAAGAATAATGTAAGTACAAGATAATTAATTCACCTTAAGAAAATTAAGATGTAAATTATTGATAAGATATAACTAAATAAGACTAGAAATTAATTATCATGACCCCTTTTGAAGAGGGTTATGTGCATAAGTAATCATGATGTGCTAATTAACTAGTCAAAGTTTTAACCTAGAAATTTAATTACCTTTAGACTCACTATATAGCTAACTAATTTCTAATTGTTGTGTGAAGACATACTAGCAAGTAAATATGAATCATGGTATTATAGAAAACCCCTTAGAGTTAACTTTCGTACTTGAGATGGGATGTTGCAACATGGTTTGTATAGGTCACACCATGGCTAGGCCCTCAATGTAAATAAATGCATGAACACTTGAATGGTAATTAGTATTTAGTTAATATTTCAAATAAAAAATGTTGGTTTTTCATAGTTAAAATTTTAGGCATTACACATTATGTCCACCCTATATTGCTATTTGTTTGCTCCATTAAATGATATTTTACCATATTTGAATTCTTTCTTTTGGTGTATGGTGCTAAAGCTTTATTTTCCTATTCAACTATGACTTTTCACTCATGAATGTCTATTAAAAAGTCATGCTATCTCCTTTAATTTATGTATTTTTATTCATATATGTGCAAGAAGAAACATTAAGATCTTGCAATAAATTCATTGAACAATAGAATACCTCTATATTATAAATTTGTACATAGTAGTTCTTTTTTAATTATTATTTCCCATTTATCATGTACTTAGCAGGCAATGTTTTGATTATATGGGAAAAATAGGTTTTGAAGGGACCCAAAACCCTTTACAACAAAAGATACAAAGTGCTGCTAAAAAAGTACTTCAGAATGACACTAGCAACAACCCAAAAGCCAAAAAACATGAAAAAAAGGGTGTTGAATGAAAGATAAGACAATAAGTTAATAGTAGCACCCAACAACATCAAAATAGCAAAACAGTAGGAAATAAACCGACAACTAGTAGGAAACAGATAGCAACTAAGAAGAAGACCAAACACTAATTCAAACTACTCAAGGTGTTGGCCACCTCAAGCTCCTGGCTTTTGTTCTTTCGATCATGTCCAACAACTCCTTCTTCTCAGCATCAAAGGAAATTTTCCAATCAGCCGACCCCCTAACAACAGGGCCTTTGTCATCATCTTTAGCACTGTTTTTACCTTTGTCTTTAACCAAGTGCTCTTTCTCCATTCGCTCAGAAAAATAAACTTGATCCTCCCTGAGCTCACTTATCTTTTTGAAAAGGACTTCCAAGGAGTCCACACTATTCTTCACAGAGATGTGACATGCCTGAAGAAACTTTTTTATTGTTACATCCCAAATTGTGACGTTACAATTTACCATCACTAGATAGAGTAAATGTGAATTCTGGAGGTGAATTAATGATGCTTGTACCTTGTTTTCAATTTGAATGTTGTTTCATTTGATGTTATTCTTGGTGAAATACTGCATAAAGGAGAATATAAGGTTATTGATTTGTGAAGAATCTAACTTTTGAAATGTTTCATGTATTATGCTACGTTTTGAGCATATGACTCCCGTTGTTGTGTCACGGTGTGCAGGAAAGAGGACCAATCCTCCAGGCAGAGGAGAAATATCACTCGGGGAGGAGCTTGGTCGGGTAAGTAGTAACGAGTACCAAATGAGCATACACACATCAGTATAGGTTCTGAGAAACCAAGTCAGATAAGTTAGTCATGATAAGTCAACCATAGGCTTAGGAGTTTGATTTACTTCCTTATGCTTTATGAGTTATGATTGTTTAAATGTCAAACTTACTATACTATGACTCCCTGTGTATGAACGAAGTAGTTGATATATGATAAAGGTCGAGTGGGTGCATATACACATGTATACATTGTGTACACATATCTAAATGTATAGACATATCAATACATACGTATGTTAAGAAAATGGATATGCTCGTACGCATGTGTCGACATGTATATACGCATACATACGTATACACAAGAAGTATATATGGACATGTTTATACGTACACATTCCGCCTAATATCTGTGATATTGATAATATTTCAAATATTATTGTCTAGGAGATTAATATATATATTTAAGTATAAATGTATATATTAATAATGTGATTATTAATATATACATAAATACTTAAGGAACGTGTAAATACTTATATATTTATATATTTTATAAATTGTATGTATTAATATTAATATATGCTTATATATATATATATACATTACGAAAGTAATGTTGGAAAAAATATATATATATATATATATAAATATATATATATATATATAATATATATATATATATAAATATATATATATATATATATAAATATATATATATATATATATATATATATATATATATATATATATATATATATATAAATATATATACGTTTATATATATAGATATATTAATATTTAATAAAATACATATTTATATAAAATATGCAAATATATATTATTAAAATTTAAATGAAGGAAAATATTTGCAAATGTTTTAAAGAATAAACATTGAACTTTATTCTATAAAGGATATAATCGCAATATATAGAGGAAGAAAATATTTGAAAAGTAGCCGCTTAAAATATTTAACTCATAAAATATATTGCAAAAAGGGAACGAAATTTTCAAGGGAAATATTCAAATGTTTAACTTTTGAAAAATTAAATGGAAAACAAAATATGAACATTCCTGTGAAGATATGGAAGCTCTCTGGGCAGCAAAAATGCAGGAAGAAGATTTCAAACTTAAAAGTAGGGAAAATGGCAACGAACTTATGTGTTGTAGCGAGCAGAACCTTGACCTAAAAATGCAGCAAGTTAACCATTTGATTTCTTGCGACTGGCAAAAGACGTGTACCTGTAGGTGGCAATTTTGTTGGTTTGAGTTGAAGAGTTCTTCAACTGCTAGCTCCATAAGGTCGAATCACTCTTGAAAATCATGACTAAGGGTTTAATAACATGCCATGTGATGTTTTGACTGAGTAAGCATGTCTGTTTGTCATTTTACATGCCCAGAATTAAGGATTCTATTGTTTTTACGGCTTATAAATACTCCACTGCTCTCCATTCGAAAGGCATTATTTGTTTATTCATCTTGGGCATATTAGTGAGTTCTTGTATTAAAATTCCGAGCCTTTGTTGTGAGTTAGTAACGCTGCTTTGCATCATAATAATTTCAGCGAGAGAATTAGAGTCTGCTTCAACTGTAATTTTTAGACTGTGAAGAATTGGTTAGCAATTTTCCAGTGGAGAGGTTTTAGTTTAGAGAAAGTGTTTTGGAAAAGAGTTTTCTACATTGGAGGAAGAGGGAAACTACATTCTGCCATCTTCGTTTGAAGGATGCTGTCAAAACTGTGTTGAAAAGGAGCTTAATTTTACAGGCATGTTATCTGAATTGGGTTTATTATTTAAATTGTCTTCTTTTTGTTCTTAAGTTGCTTGTTATAATTGGTATGAAATATGTAAACTATTCTTAGTAATCAAATATTGTTTTGATAAGCTGTTAATGAATAGTTGTTTAAAGGGATTTCATTATAAATGAGGGGTAAAAGGTTAAGGGATATCAATGCAGTTAAAGGAAAATGATTGAGCAAGTTAATTGATGGATTTAAGGAAGATTTTATAGAAAATAGGGTTTTAAAAGAGGGGAATCAATTTGTTTTAAGGATGTTAGAATAACCTAGCTGTATATGCATTATGCTTTGAGGGAATTGTTTGTGCATTTGCTTGAGTTTACATAATTGTATGATCTCCGTATATGGAGAATACGTAGGGTAAATATTATCTTCTAGGAACAAAATGTCATCAAAACTAAGTATAATCCTAGCTTATGTTATTAGGTTAACTTTGGTAAGCTTCACTCCTAGGATAAATATTTCCGAAAACAGGAGTTAGGATAGTAAATACTTGTTTATAGACTCATTTCTAGTAAACTGTTTGAGGTAGGAAGTCTGGGGTAAACTGAACCCATTGAAGGACATAGCCTACGCGTAGAGTAAGATAGCCCAAATTCAAATCGGCCCTAAGTAGTGTTTATGATAGATGACGTTCATTCGAAGTATTGAATGAGAATACTTTGGCCAAAGTAGTGAAAAGTATGACATCCACCTAGGTGTGAGATAGTTGAGACTACACTATCAGTTCATTGTGATCCGAGTACTAGTTCGAGATTGTGAAATAGCAAGGTTCTAGTTGTGTAGGACACAACACTATGCTCAGTTGGTAAACGTTAAAGGATACCCTACCAATCTCTTCTTCGAAGAGAGGGCCATCTATCTAATGATAGGTGTGCGGGGGACCGCATTATAAGTCCGTGGTTGGCGGAAAAGCGCCCGAGTGATGTTTCTCCTCCACAGTAGGCGGCCGATGTACCAAGATTTGAAAGGACGGACTCCTGGACCTTCTTACTTCTATTTGTGCAAAAGATTACGAGCTATGTATGTATCTGTATTACTTTTGAACTTTGATTTATATTTGCAATGAAAATGAAATTCATGTGGAAAAATATTGTAACTTGTATACATTTATCAATAAAGAAAGGAAATTTTTTATTGTATTATCTTTGTTACTTGTTACCTTTACATGTTTAAAGTGAGAATTGGAAAATTTTAATTCACGGAGGAAATAGGTCGTTACATTTATGTTCTCATTTGTTCCCTCTTGGCTTCCAAAGTAGCCAATCTATCTTCACACAAATATTTGAAATCATGGAAAGAACCCTCAAGATCCACAATTCTATCAATTAGAATTTCTGACACCAAACTCTTCTAAACATTCTTCAAATTTCTCAATGATAACTTGCTGTACTCCAAGTCACTTTTGATGCTGGGGCATTAGGTGAAGTCTAGTTTTGAAATATTTTGGTGTTGCTTTAATTTTTTTTTTTTTTTTTTATGTTATAGCCTATGCACTTAACTAATATCATTCGTATAAACCTTAATAAAACAAGATTTCTCAATGATAGCTTACTACCCCAAGTCACTTCTGATGTAGGGGAATCAGGTGAAGTCTAGTTTTGAAATATTTTGGTGTTGCTTTAATTTTTTATTTTGTATATTCTTTTTGGTGTGTGCCCAGGTTGATTTCATACTCTAAATTATTTTATTTCAATTATTCAGACTTTAGGAGTTTCTGTCTTTGGTTTTGCATTGAAGGGCATTTCATTTTGAAAAGTTAAAATAGTTAAAAGGCTCATTTTCATTAAATGTTCAATCAGCCCCATATCCCACGCCTTGGCTGGGATTCTTTGGCATTTTAATTTGTAACTCTCATATAATTAAAGAAAAATGAAATTGGTTTATTGGAGCGCCCAGATTAGATAGAAGGCGAAGGTGAAGAGGAGCCAGAAATTTGACTTCAATTTTGAAACGGTTGCCAGAGAAGAGTAATTGCTAGGAAGTGGAAACCCAATACCCCATTCTGGAGGTGCTGGAAAATCTATTGGCAGATTTGGATGAGATTTTCCTCAATGCCCAGGAAGAGAGAAGGAGAAGATGGAAAATGAGAGAAAATGAATGAGGAAAAAAAGAAAAGAGGAAGAGAAGCAGACCAAAAGGTCCAAGGGCAGCAAATTTTGAAGTTGGAGGCCATATTTCCTCATGCCTAGAGCTGATTCATGTGGATTTTTATTTTGTTATTTTGTTGAAGGCAATCTTGCTTGCAGCTGTGTAAGGTGTGAAATTGTAGAGTTCGAGTTCCAAATAGAGACTATGGAGCTAGATTTTTATCCTTGTTCATTTTAATGCATTGTTGTAGCATGTTCATGTTGTCCAACTTCTTTCAGGAAGAGGTTTTTCTGTGTGAACACAAAAATTTTGGAGTGAGAATCTGATTCATGGAAAAAATTTCTTGTGTAGTTTTGAGATTTATCTAATGAATGGAGCAAATTTAAGAATTTTTTGAGCAAGTTTTGGTGTTGTTTTAACTGTTTCCTTTTCGTGGTTTTTCCTATTTGGGAGAGATTTTAATTTGCCGCAACAATTGAAATCAATTTTTAATTTGCTGCAACAATTGAGATCCTCTTAGATGATTTTATCAATTGTTGATCTGCATCAACTTCATACTTGATCCATAAACTAGGGTGAATACACCTCTCATGTAGTCAAAAATTATGGATGGGATCTGTCTTTATGCCTAATGTAGCACTCTTCTCTCAATAAAAAAATTGTGAGATTTGCAAATAACTTGAATACCAAGTTATACTTCCAGAATTAACCAAATCTATAACATCTTCTAGGAAGAATTAAATACCCTATCAATAAATCTCTTTACACAATCGTTGACATAACTTTTTGTTCAGTCATTGTGTCAAACTCTTCTTTTCATAGCCTATAATTATTAGTCAACTTTCTACTTCAAACTGCTCATTAATTATTGCAAATATCTTCAAAAAAACTCTAGATTTTGTTTCACTATTCACCAATTTTTTGTAGCTTTTTGAATTTTTAAATTTCATCAACAAATGAAAAAGTTATCACAATTTTACAAAAAACGTGTTAGTCTGATTTAAAGTGAAGGTGATTTTTAAATTAATCATAATCTAACAATATAATATTAGCATTACCATTATATTAGTGAAGGTTTTGATTATTTCCATATATGTAAAATCTTGCTTGAAAGTGAGAATGTATTGCATGTCCACTTAACATCGCATGTAATTGAGAAAAATCATTAGAGTTAAATTGTATGTCCATTTTTACATCTTACCTTATTATGCATGAAAGAATTGAATTAATGAAAGATGTTAATATAATCATTTGCATGACATGATAAAGAGTGTTTATTTATTGTGATCATTATTCATGTTACTATTTTTGTGAGTGTTTGTGGAAATTTTACCTTCCCGGATGGGTGTCGAATATGGGTTAACAAGGAGCATAGATACTACTTTTTCTATTTCTACTTTTATATGTTGTATACAGCTATATGCTTGGCCAAGTGACTTAGACCATTGGAATAGATGGATTTATTTCTTTATTATATATTTTCTCTCTACTATATCCTAATATCAATCATAGCATGTTCTCATATGATAGAAATGCATGTAGATATATTAGGCATACACCAGATTCCATCTTTTTCATCGATTCTTTTTTGCTAAGCATTTCATGTAGGGGAGGTGGTTCTTCATGTCAGGAAGAACTCTTTGAGAAAGTGCAAGCTTCATGGTTGGGAAGAAAAAGTGCTTGGACCATGTTCTCGTCCTTTAGATTGCAGACGATTATTGGATTGGACCATTGAAGATTCTAGTGTTTGTGTACATTGCTTGTACTCTTATTGTATTATTATGTCTTGTTGGTGAAGGACTGCCTAAGTTAACTATTGTATCACATGATCTCATGTACTTATGATTCATGTATGGATGATATGAAATATGATGTCATGGATTATATGGAGTTATTTCTCATGTATTGATGTACTTGTAGTTACTTCCTATCATTATGATTAATATATGATGTTTATTTGGAATTGAAATGTTACACCCTCCCTCTCTATCTACTAATATCTCTCTCTCTCCCTCTTTATCTCTATCTTGAATATCTCTCTCTCTGACACACACTCTCACTCCCTATTTCTCCCTCCATATCTCTATCTCTCATACCTCTCTCTTTATTACTTCTCTTTATCGCCTCCTTTATCTCTCACTCTTTCCCCCTCTATCTTTATCTTCCCATATCTCCCTCTCCCTCTCTATTTATAGCTCATTATCTCTATCTCTCCTACTCTCTCTATATATCCCTCTCTCTACCTCTCTATATAACACTTCCTATATATTTATCTTTCTCGAGCTCCATGTCTCCCCATCTTTAATTGTCTCCATCTTTCTATATCTATTTATCCCTCTCCCTCTTCCTCTCTCCTTCCATTTCTCCCTCTATATATTTCTCTCTTTGTATCTTTCTCTCTCTCACCCTCTCTATATTTTCCATGTTATATCTATCTCTCCTTTATATCCCTATCTCTCTCTCTTTCTATCCCTATCTCTCCCTCTCTCTACCTCTAACCCTATCACTCCCTCTTTCTATATCTCTACTTATCTCTCCTTTGTATATTTCTCTCCCTTCCTCTCCCTTCTTCTCTATCTATTTATACATATATATCTCCCTCACCCTCTCTCTCTGTATCTCTCTTAATCATACACACACACTCCTTGTTTCTCCTTCCCTATCTCTATCTCTATCTCTATATCTATCTTTTTGCCTCTCTATCTATATATCTATCTCTTTGCCTCTCTATCTCTATCTCTCCATATTTATTCTTCTATCTCTCCCTTTATCCCTGTCTCGTTATCTCTCTATCTCTCTCTACCCATCCCTCTCTTTACCCCTCTCTATATCACTTCCTATCTCTATATTTATCTATCTATCTCTCCATCTCTCCCTTTATTTACATCTTCCATCTCTATCTATCCCTCTATCCTTGCTCTCTTTATCTCTCCCTCTCCTCTCCATATCCATTTCCTCCATCTCTATCTCCATTTCTATCTCTATCTTCCTCTCTATATCTATCTCCTTACCCTTCTATCTCTCTCTATCTAGCTCTTTCCACCTCTCTCTCTCTCTCAAACATAAAATGAGCTTGTTGGTAAGGGTATGTGCAGGATCATCATGGAAAAAATAGGCCCTTAAGTGACGAAAAAATTAAAAAATTAGAGTTAGGCAACTTGACGTAAAAATTTGAATAAGTTATCTATATTATTTCAAAAATATGTAAGAATGGAATTTATAGAAAATTGAATGTAGTTTCTAAACTACCAGGTTTTTTTTTTTTTTTAAATCTATTTCTGAAAATTTGAAATTTCAATGCAGTAGTACTTAAATTTCAGGGAAAAAATAAGAAGTAGTTGTTTGTCTGACCACCCTAACCACAATAAAATGATAATATTTTTTTATAATATTTTAGATATAAGTAGAGACTCATGTCCTGATGTGATGCATATTTTTTTGTAATTTTTTTCCAAGTAAATAATTAATTATGGATTTTTGTTACAACTTTTAAAAAATATAAAACTATGTCTCGATCACCTTAATCTCAATATCAAAAACCATATGAAATTCATTTTTTTTTAATCATGGTATGTAAATCATAGAATGTGACACATGTTTTGGATTCAAAAAATGTGATACCGCTTGAAAGCTATAGATGTTTTTCAATCAGTCTATCAATCAGGACTTTAGTCATAATTTGAATAGAAAATGAATAATAATTACTTATTAAATTCAAAGTAAAGCATAATTTATATTGGTGGAAAGTTGAGAATCTCCTCTTTAAATCCTTTTCATTTCATCAATTTTGGGTAAAAAAAAAGTCATCAGCCACATACCCTACACATACCCATAATATCGCCACTTTTGGGTCCATCATGATCCTGCACATACCTGTAATGGAGCTTGATTATCTTCATGATTCAAAGGTTTTATTTTGGTTGTGTTTAGATCACTACAAGTGGATTCATATTTGATTTGAAGACTTCTCCATTGATACCTTTGTTCCAAAAACATCATTTTATAAATGACCTACCAACTGACCTCATGTATACTGCACAAATGTATGCAAGAAATAGACCAATTTTTTCTCTAATTGACCACCAAGGTGTGATTGCTAGTACATATTAGGTCATTTAGAATATTATTATTTATTATTATTATTCATTATTAATATATTAACATTTAGAAAATATATTTGTATTTAATAAGAGTTATATTTTTTTCAATTGTTTATTATTATTATTTAAATACAAATAACTTCAATGATAATTAATAATTTTATTTTAATAAAAAATATCTAGTAATATATTTATATAATATTATTTTATAAATTTAAAATGATTTACATATATTTAATAATTAATATTAATGTGTCATAATGTTTATGTAAAAATTATAATATGTTTAATTTTTAATTTTTATTTTGATTTTTATTAATATATTGCTAATATATATATTTATAAAAATATATCTTTATCAAGTATTTATAATTTTACTAAAATTATTAGTATTAAAATTTAAAATATAAAAAAAAAAAGATAAATTTATTTTAATGATAATTCATAAATTTGTTTTAAAAAATTATTTATTAAATATTTTATAATATTATTTTATAAATATTAAATATACAATTGTAAAATCAATATGATTTACATTTATAATAATATTATTATTAATACATAAATTTAAAATTGAAAAAAAAAAATTATTATATTTATTTTACTTTAAAACTATTTATTTTATTAATGTGAATAAAAATAAATGCAAGTTTTGTTAATTATAGTATTTTAGTTTAAATTATTTTAATGACAACTCATAAATTTATTTTATAATATTTTTAAATAATATTATTTATAAATCTTAAATATATAGTGATAAAATCAATATAATTTATATTTATAATAATATTATCTTTAATAACTAACATTTTTTTTATAAATCTTAAAATATAATTATAAAATAAATATAATCTATACTTATAATAATATTATGATTAATACACAAATTAAAAATGGAAAAACAAGTTATTGTATTATTTCACTTTAAAACTATTTATTGATATATTTTTGAAAATTATATAAGTTAAATTATTTAAAATAATTTTAAAAAATGATTATCTTATGTTAGGACTTCTTCTTGTAATATATTAAATAATTATAATTATAAAAACTTGAATAAATGAATGTAACTACCTTTTGTTCCATTGAACTAGAATATAGGCATGCATTATTGAATAATAATGTGTCATTTCTTAAATGATTATGTAAATATTTTATTAGCCGAGAGGTGATAATTAAAGCAAATAATATTGGTAATATGTGATTGGTTATTTTACAGATAATTTTTCTCACATATATTATTTATTGAAACTGTCCATGCTTCGGATGGTAAATACAACGTGGACGTGAATGGCTATAAAAACTCGACCTTATTAAATCTGGGAGAGTTCTTAAAATCATCACCCTTCATTTATTTAAAAATCCTTGATAATGTTTCATATAATTAATAAAAATAAAGTGTTGAAAATGTAGAAAAATATTTTATTTATTTAAAATAATGTAATTGTCAATCATATCTGAATATTTTATTTAAAATAATATAATTGACAATCATAATTGAATATCTGCAAGCGTGAATAACTGTTTCTACTGATTGGTTTAACCGTTCTTCGTGTATTGCTAATGGCCTCCATCTTCAAAATAGAGCTTTCAATACGGATTTTCATGCTAGATTCTGGAGTAATTTAGGTTGTGCGTCTGTGTTTGCAAGTCTTAAAAGTCTTGAAGAGAAAGCACTCATTGTAATGCACAAGGACATGTATATTGAGGCCATAGATGAAGAGGATCAAATGGGTCAATACTTTTGTGAATTTTCTATGCATGATCATATAAGGGACATGGGTAGACGAATTGTCTGAGAAGAATCGTTGAATGATCCAACCAAACGTAGGGGAGAGGGGTTCATAGTGGAGCAGGCTTCAATAGTGGGGATAGAAGTAGTCCTCACTGCGCCTCATAGTGGAGCATCTTGATATCCAATTGTAAAACACTTTTTATCCATAAAGTACACAAACTGACAAATCATGTGATGCCACATGGCGCACCAATAAAACATGACTTAGTGCACCACTCTCGGTCTCACTTTTTTTTTAGCCTTTTTTAATACCTTGACAAAAAACATGCTGATGTGGCATCATATTTGATGATGTGAACCTAAAATTAAATTTTTTAAGCACGTGAGTTGCCAAATAAACTGCTGTACAAAATTGGGACTAATTTGAAATTCCATGTAGAATTTTGAGAAACACGAAATTAGGGTACTCCACTATAGACCCCTCTCCCCTATTAGAATTTGGCACTACCAACCAAGTACTGTTCATTTTCTATTCCAAACTTTCCATCAATAAGTTGTTTGTATGTTTTGTATTTAATTTTCAAATCTTAAAGCTAAACTGATGTATAGTTTGGAAACACGAACTTTTTTTTGTGTTGTCAGTCTGCAAACACATTGCTAAGTGATGCTCTGCCTTCTATCTTAATCAAGAAAACAAAAATGTAGAGGGCCTCTGTTGGAGAAGGTGCATGGAGCTTCAACATATACATAGTTTGACACCATTGTAGATATTAGGTTTTTGTTGTGGTGGGAATTGCAGAATCCATGTGGGACGTTAAACTTGGATAGAGTGCCGCGGTAAGTGATCTTAAACTTCATGCATGTTTTTCTCGACGGGAATATACGAGTGTAGATCGTGCAAAACTGATTGTTCATTGTATGCATGAGCATTAAATTTGTCTTGTTTTTGTGGTTTTATTTGAATTTGTTCGCATAGTTCTGTTACGAAATTCAGGGGATTGCTTGCATATGCAAAAGAAAAATATTGCATTTGACAAGGAAAAAAGGAAGGAGCAATTCAAAATTGATCAGTGGTGGGCAATCTAGATATATATTTGGGCTCTAGGAAAATTCACATTCACAGTGGGAAAATTCATCGTCACCAGCAATTCACCTCTATGAAAAATTAACTGCCAAAAATTCAAGCAATTAATTTTTCGCATGGTGAATTGTCATGGCGGTGAATTTTCCTGCGGTGAATTGTTGGTGGTGAATTTTCCTTGGATGAATTGTTGACGATGAATTTGTCATATACCATATATTTGCATGTCTATTAAACCCCAGTCAAGCATAAACCCTTAATTCTTTAAGCTCCACAGATTCCTTAACATATTTGAGTTTAGTCTTATGCGAGGAAGGCAATGTAAATTAGTTGATTGAATCCTATAAATGATGGCGACATCCTGGCCAAGATTTGTAACCCCAGACCGCATTTTGAAGGTGCTGAAAGTAGTGAAAAACTCAATGGCAGCTCTGGCATTTTCAACAACGCTACCCAACACTCGAACTTCGAATTCAATTACGCCATTTATCACATGATCATAGACAACCTCGACAGTGCTCAAAAGCTCAACGAAATGAGTGCAATTCTTTTGCAAATACAGGCAGAACAGTGCCTCTGCATGGAGG
This sequence comes from Sequoia sempervirens, assembly GCA_007258455.2. Taxonomy (NCBI): domain Eukaryota; kingdom Viridiplantae; phylum Streptophyta; class Pinopsida; order Cupressales; family Cupressaceae; genus Sequoia; species Sequoia sempervirens. The sequence continues at coordinate 560,413 of VDFB02054612.1, forward strand.
GCATTTTTCTCTGTGTCTCCAAAGCCTTCACGAGAGCCCAGAGATCAGAACCCATCGTTGAAATCTTCAGAAACATGGAGTTCCACTTCAATTGGATACTTATGCTGCAGTGTTCTTAATATTCCATTCATTTTTGGTTTCATCTTTTTAAGCACTTTTTTTTTATTTTAAAACTAATATACTTGAGCATGTGTAGTGCATGTGTGGTCACTTGATTCTTTGCAATTGGTGTTTCTTTTTTTCTCAAACCAATTGCTCAAGTTGGTATTATTATTATTATCAATGTGTTTATGATGGACATCCCTTTGGAAGGAGGGATACAAAAGGGTTTATCATATTTTTGAGTTGCAAATTAGTTGTTTTGTTATTTAATATTTATGGGTAGGAAGTAGATGTATATGTAGGTTTGGATCAAATAAAATGCATGCATAGTACTTTAATGATTTGTTTTTGTTTCTAATTCAATTATTTATGAAAATAGTTACTTTTGATTTAATTACAAGTCTTGTAAACTTGGAGACATTGGATTTGAGGGGTAATATGTTGCTCTCATTGCCAAATTCTATAGGACTTCTGAAAATGCTCAAATATTTGAATATGTTAGGAAATAAATTAAAACAATTATCGGACAACATTTCAATGTGCAAGTAACTCTAGCTTAGTAGACATAAATGAAACAAATATATATGCATCCGTAGAGTAACACACTTTTGAAAATGCTCAAATATTTGAATATGTTAGGAAATAAATTAAAACAATTATCGGACAACATTTCAATGTGCAAGTAACTCTAGCTTAGTAGACATAAATGAAACAAATATATATGCATCCGTAGAGTAACACACTTTTGAAAATGCTCAAATATTTGAATATGTTAGGAAATAAATTAAAACAATTATCGGACAACATTTCAATGTACAAGTAACTCTGGCTTAGTAGACATAAATGAAACAAATATATATGCATCCGTAGAGTAGCACACTAATTGAATGAAGCAACATGGTGGTCAAGGGCATTAACCATAAATATATAAATATCAAGTTTCAAATATTTGTAATGTCCCCATTTACGACGTCCTCTTTCAGTTTGGGTTGATTCAGATACACTTACTATTTTTAGTAAGTTCTATTTTTAGCAAGGGGTCTAGTACTGTGCTTCAATCCTGGATGTGCCCTCTGCAGCACCTTAGTTTCTCTTCGGATCGAGTTTCTTGGCACTACTTATTATTTTTAGTACTTTCTAAAAATAGTAATTCAACTCGGGTAAGCGGAATCTAGTTTGGCTTGTCTCAGCAGCATAAAGTTACTAACGTTGAATCATTTAAATATTTGAATTATGTTTTGAAAAGTGAGCCTTATTAAAGTAACTTTATATTTTTTAATTGAGGGGTCATAAGGGGACATTTTTGTACCATGGTTCCTAATGTAATCAACTTAAGTTGTTTTTAAAGCATCAAAAATGTTGGCTAGATAAGGAATGGATGCCCAAGGAGAGGAAATAAAAATTAAAAAGAAAAGATAATGTTTGGTTGTTATTCTTTTTAAATCAAAAATTATAATATCTCCAAAAGTGGCATTGGTTTTTAGGGTTGCTTGGTCACCCTGATTGAAGGGGGCATCTTTTAAAAGTTGAGTTTAAAGTTCATTTCTTCAAGGATCTTTGATGACTTAGAGAGATATTGTTGGTTTGATACTAAACGACTGAGAAAGACGGATTTGAGGATGAAAACCCTCGTTGTCTAAGACTAGTTTTGACAATGAGAGACCTACTCAAGCTGGTGATTGGTGGTTTCACTCAGGAATCATAGCTAGGTGAGAATGTTGAAGAATTTTTAGTACTTTTGAGTGGATTTCAGTTGGTTTTTGTGTGGTTTTCTTGGGTTTTTAGTTTGGTGTGTTTTAATGAAGTTTTGAGTGAGTTTCCAACCAATTTTTGGACACTTCTTTGTTAGACCTGAACCTTCATTTTTGCTCTTAGCTCCAAGATGAACAAAGATTTCAAAATGGGTATGGTTTAGAAGGCTCCATCTCTTCAAGGCATTTCTATCAAGCACAAGAACATTATTTTTAGTGAGTTGTGGATTTTTTTAGAGGAGGTCGAACCTCTCTAAGAGGGATGGCTCTAGGGGTGAAACATCATATTTTCAAGTGCTGGTGTAGTCTATTTTTGGTCGATGTTGAGGGCCATTTATAGGGTTTTTGGGCGTAGTTGAGCCAAGAGTTAAGAGGTTGAAGACTTGCAACTGTACATTGCCTCTGAGGAACCCTTTATATTCTGCTATGCTACTTATTTTCAGGTTTGAAAGTGAACTATCTATCTAATATTTATGGAGGTTAAAATATGCTTATTTGTCAATGAAAGTGATCTTTGAAAGAGATGAATGTATTTTTTAAAAGCTAGTTTATTATATGTTTCATCTGTAGTCTATTGTTATTCTTTGGCATGTTTATATCATGATTGGCATGAGAAAAGCATAAAAAAACAAACACAACAAACATAAACCTTCTATCTTGAATGGCATGTGAGAGTGACTCAAACAAACAAACCAGAAACAAACACAAAACTCATCTTACAACAACTGGAGAGACTCAGAAAGCAAAACAATATTTGGGGCATATTACTTGAGAAAGACTCTTGTTATTTTTTGTTTTGTGTATCTATCATCGACATGTCGAAACAATGACTAACTCATGAGAAAACAAAGGGAAAACATACTCTGAAAATCATAACAACAGTAGCGAAGTTCAAAAAAAAAAATTGGGGTTGTTTATTACAGTGATATCAGAGCCAAATCAATCTTGCCAACTAGTGGGTGAGAGTTTTTATGAGCTTGAGTGATAGGGAAAGAAGGTAATTAGAAATAAGTAGGAGAAGAGAAGAGGGGTATTGGGAGCATTTGCCATCTTCAGAAGAAGGGCAGCAAACAAAATCATCATCCAGTGGGTCTTCTAATATTGAAAACATGGGAGATAGGGGTGGTGAAGGTGATAGGAATGAAAGGAATGAGAGGAATGAGGCACCGCCTGACAAATTAATGCTTCTTCTTGATGCTTTGGTTAGGGGTCGAGTTAGGGCAGCACAACAGGCATAGGAGACTAATGACAGGTTAGTAGATTTAATATAAAGAATGGATCAAATGGATCAAGGAAACAAGGTAGGACAACAAGGATTGGGCAATAAAGGAGCTTTGTAAAGGCCTCTTATGTCAAAATTTCCACCGAGAATAGAAGCACATGTTAATCCTGAGCTTACTTTGTTGGAATAGCAGGACCAATTTAGATAGGATTGGCTCGATGCAGGGCCAGGCTTTCAGATGGACATATCCCTTAGAGATTACATTGATTTGAGAATGCAACATTCGAACACAAGTGGGAATAGGGACCAACAAAATGAGCTATGAAGGAAAATGGGGAAGCTTATACTTCCTTATTTTTGATGGGTCCAGAAAGATGTCGGCAAGAGTGTGGGTACAAAAACTCGATACCTACTTCATTTTAAACCCCATGCTAGAGTTAGAGTCCATTTTGTATGCTTCTATACACCTAGATGGAGTTTCTCATGAGTGGTTGTTTAATGGTATGTTAACTTTGGGGCATGCACAAATCACTTCGTACAGGGTGTTCACTGAAAGATTAATTGAAATATTTGATAAAAAAGATCCTAAGATGCACTTTAAGGAGTTAGCCCAACAAAAACAATGGGGTTCTCTGGACTCATACATTGTAGATTTCTAAAACCTTTTCATGTTAATGATTGATATTTTTGAGAGAAGGCTTATAGTATTGTTCATAGATGGACTTTCTAATCCATTAAGGGGTTGGATCAAAGTTTTTAACCCTCCTAGCCTTCAGAAAGCCATCAAAAAGGCTAGAGACATGGAGACATCGACCTTCAAGAACAAATTTCAGTCCAAGTACTTGCTACCCAAAAAGGAAAAAGACATGAAAATTGACACCAAGGAACATGAACAACCTAAGAAAAATTACACAAGGATAGACAGTGAGACCTTGAATGAGCTCAAAAAAAAAGGATTGTGCTTTACATGCAAGGAACCTTACACCAAGGATCACAAATGATCTTCCAAGGCTAAGGTACTGTTAATAGAGTACCAATCTGATGAAGAAGGTGAATAAGAAAAATTAGACTAGCAAGTTGATTCCATAGAAAGTGAAAGTGAAAAGACATCAGAAGAAAGTGGTAAGGTGTGGGACCATGATGGGACACTTTCCCAACTCCACAGTTTTCATGAGAATCAGTCACTGCATATTAGAGGTGTGATACAAGGGTAGCGTATGTTGGCATTGATTGATATAAGAGCTACCCATAACTTCATTGATGACGGCTTAGTGGCACGAAGAGGGCTTTAGACAAAGGAGGTTGGTGGTTTTAGAGTTATGGTAGCCAATGGATTCACTATCCAATGTACCAAGATGGTTCCTCAGTTGAGCGTTTAGTTGGGAAGTCATGAAATTAAGGAGGAATTTTATATGGTGAACATAGGAGACACGGATGTGGTTATGGGAATTTAGTGGCTACGATCCTTGGGGGATTTTAATTTGAAATTTAAGATGTTGGAGCTGAAATTTCAATCTGAGGGTAAGAGTGTGGTTTTGAGAGGGTTCTCACATAGTGGGCCACGTATGGAGTCTAGCAAAAGAAAGGGAAAAGACATGGTAGTAGCCTTTAATGCATCTTTAGAGTTTTCCAAAGTACCTGTGAACACTAGTATCAGGTTTGGTCATGCTGAAAATAATAACACACCCTTGGGAGATTGTATTATTAGAAGCACTATGGATGAGGCCTTCAAAACAACAAACAATGACGATTGCAGTGATGTAAGACAAAGGTGGTTTGAGTTTGATTTCTCAGGATCAAAACTTTGATGGATGGAGGTATTTGTGTTGAAATGTTTGGTGATGTATTGGTAAATGAATTATTTGTAGAGACAACATCACATGAGGGACACAAAGAACAAAACAATCCACCTTCTAATACATGGAATCGTGGTGGGATGGTACCTCAGTTTGACAAAGAACCTGATTGGGATGAATTTAATTTTGATTATGGAGCTTTTCTGATCTCCACTTTGCAATTAAGTAGGGTTGATGGCATTGATGATGATATTGGTCTTGATCTTGTTCTTGAGAACAAATCAGACTTTACTTTGCATATAGTTGAACATGAGAAAGGACCTAGAAGCTTTGCTAATTTGGATTCACAATCAACTCTTGAGGGTGGTCAAAAGTTTCTTTTTGATAATCCATTGTTTGAGATAGGAGCTGATAGGGCATATGACAACCCACTTTTTAAGCTAGATGATGAAACTACTCCTAGTTGCAGCATTGCATTGGATGGAAATAACAAGGTTTGGGACCTAGGTGCAACCTTTAGTCATGAAGTGTTGTCTCAAGAATGGACTAGTGAGACTACTTCCAGCCTTGGTGCCTAAGCATACTTTTTGATTAGCTTACATACAATTTCGATTTGGGATCAACAGTTGATTTGTGCACAGTTGAGCTTGGGTGCCAGTTATGATTTGGTACTAGGGGATGATTCTTCAGCTTATTCCTTGCTTGCCTCTCCTACGTATCCAGTGGAATCATGGATTTATTGACATTTCTCGATGAGCAGATTGATTTCGAGTTGGGGAAACTGTTTGTGAGTACCTTTCTGGATACAATGCCCCCATTATCTACTCCCATTTTGGTGAGTGACGCCTGCTAGTACCGTTACTTCATGGTGAGGGCATACATTGTTCTAGTTGATGGTTTATTGATTGTTGTAGTTTGGGATGGGAGAGTACAGTCTAAGCACATTAGGTTGACAGTAATGTTCAGTGTGACACAGCTTCAACATGATGGTTCCTTTCTGAGATTCACTTGGAATCCAATATTCACACTTATTTTTAGAGTAGCTACCATTTGGAATGAGAGAGCTAGTGTGGATTTTCTTGAGCTTACTCTTGTGGCACCTCAGTTTGGTTCTCTTGAGGGAAATATTTTTGAGGAGTGGATTGAGTTTTGGTGGTATTTTATCACTCTTCTTACAAGTGTCTTTCAAGAGACCTCAGGTGTTGGTACCTCGCAAGATAGGGATTTGAGCAGATGGAGCTACAGACCTCCTAGAATTATTTGGGACCCTGGGATAATTTCTAGTTTCAGTGTGATTTTGATTGTGGATTGCAGGGCTTTATTGGTATTGCTTGAGGACAAGCAATATTTGGGAAGGCCGGACTATAATGTCCCCATTTACGATGTCCTCTTTCAGTTTGGGTTGATTCAGATACACTTACTATTTTTAGTAAGTGATATTTTTAGCAGGGGGTTTGGTACTATGCTTTAGTCCTTGATGTGCCCTCTTGAGCACCTCAGTTTCTCTTTGGCTTAAGTTTCTTGGTGCTACTTACTATTCTTAGTACTTTCTAAAAATAGTAAGTCAACTCAAGTAAGCGGGGCCTGGTCTAGCTTGTCTCTGTAGCACATATTCAGTTGATATAAAGTTACTAAGGTTGAATCATTTAAATATTTGAATTATGTTTCAAAAAGTGCTCGCCTTATTAAAGTAACTTTATTTTTTTTAATTGAGGGGTCATAAGGGGACATTTTTGTACCATGGTGCCTAATGTAATCAATTTAAGTGATTTTTAAAGAATCAAAAATGCTTTTGAAGGCTAGATAAGGAAAGGACACCCAAGTAAGGAGAGGAAATAAAAATTAAAAAGAAAAGCTAATGTTTGGTTGTGATTCTTTTTAAATCAAAAATTATAATATCTCCAAAAGAGGCATTGGTTTTTAGGGCTTCTTGGTCACCCTAATTGAAGGGGGCATCTTTTAAAAGTTGAGTTTGAAGTTCATTTCTTCAGGGATGTTTGACGACTTAGAGAGACTTGTGTTGTTGGTTTGATGCTAGAGGACTGAGAAAACGGATTCAAGGATGACAACCCTCGTTGTCTAAGACTAGTTTCGGCAATGAGAGACCACAGCTGGGCGAGAATGTTGAATATTTTTCAATACTTTTGAGTGGATTTCATTTGGTTTTGGTGTGGTTTGCTTGTGTTTTCAGTTTGGTGTGTTTTAATGAAGTTTTGGATGAGTTTCCAACCAATTTTTGGACACTTCTTTGCTAGACCTGAACCTTCATTTTTGCTCTTAGCTCCAAGATGAATAGAGATTTCAAAATGGGTATGGTTTAGAAGGATCCCTCTCTTCAAGGCATTTCTATCAAGCACAAGAACATTATTTTTAGTGAGTTGTGGATTTTTTTAGAGGTCGAACCTCTCTAGGAGGGATGGCTTTGGGGGGTAAAACATCAGATTTTCAAGTGTTGGTATAGTCTATTTCTAGTCGATATTGAGGGCTATTTACAGGGTTTTTGGGCGTGGTTGAGCCAAGAGTTAAGGGGTTGAAGACTTGCAGTTGTACGTTGCCTTTGAGGAACCCTTTATATTCTGCTATGCTACTTATTTTCAGGTTTGAAAGTGAACTATCTATCTGATATTTATGGAGGTTAAAATCTATTCTTATTTGTCAATGAAAGTCTGATCTTTGAAAGAGATGAATGTATTTTTTAAAAGCTAGTTTATTATATGTTTCATCTGCAATCTGTTGTTATTCTTTGGCATGTTTATATCATGATTGGCATGAGAAAATCATGAACAAAAAACACAACAAACATAAACCTTCTATCATGAATGGCATGTGAGAGTGACTCAAACAAACAAACCAGAAACAAACACAAAACATCTTACAACAGTTGGAGAGACTCAGAAAGAAAAACAATATTTGGGGCATATTACAAGAAAGACTCTTGTTATTTTTTGTTATGTGTATCTATCATCAACATGTGGAAACAATGACTAACTCATGAGAAAACAAAGGAAAAGCATACTCTGAAAATCATAACATTAGTAGCGAAGTTCAAAAAAAAAAATTGGGGTTTTTATTACACTATTGACGGTAGTAAATAATATTAATGTGTTGTCGAATCTTCATACATAATACATCCAAATTTCAAACAAATTTTTAGAAATTTATTCTATCATTTTTTAAAAATATTTAGTTAGGAATGAGATCTTGAATGTAGTCACCTCTGCAAAATATGAAGATTTGTTCAAGGACTCGTAGAGTAAATCCAGTACATTTGCAGATACATACTTGACACGTATTTGGTAATGGACACAACAAAGATGCATATTAGATTGTCTGAAAATTTTGTGGTATGTCAAAGACATGGCTGAGTAGTGTATATATGAGTTGTATGCATGTTTACCCATTGGAATTTTGCATTTCATTACATTATTTCATAGTCTCAACCCCATTCGGGTTATTTTTCCATGGATTAAAATTAAGTGTAAAAGAATTTAAAACAAAAATTTTAATCTAATTTACTTAAGTGTCTATCATAGACTTATTGAAAACTACAATCTAAAAAACATGCAATCATTTTTTAACACTCCTTAGGTGCCTCTGAAGATTGCATTAGCTCATTATGCAGTTCATTAATACGTTGAAGAATCTCATTCATGTAGTCAACAACATCTCCCAAAATTGAGGCCCTATCCATCTGTTTAAAATAATGAAAAGCCCAAATTTATGGTTATTGTTGGCTCACAGTAAGGAGGTGTATTTACCATGTAGAAAACTTTTCAACTTTTCAAACTTCTACACAAATCTATTGTTTAGAAAATTGAAAATGGCAGACAGGCTGTTCAATCACCTATTGGACATTTGTTTAGAGTAACTTCCCCAAACACCTCTCTAGATGATCAAAGCTAGCACCATATGGGAATATCTACTCAAGCCATTTGTTTTGATCCTTGAAACCTCAAACCCAGAATACTACTACATAGAAACCAGTCTAAAGGACAACCCTCCATTAACTGATTTCTTAGAAGGAGGGCCACTCTTAGGTTTTCTGATGAAGGATTTGTGCTTTCTCTAAATTAGTAGAGATGCATACGGAAACTAATTAGGAGGAGCCTTCACACACAGTTGTTCTGGCATCCAATGCAGCAAAGGTCTTGAGTCTTTGGGAGGCATTCAAAAAGTTGGAACTTCTGAAAAATCTGGAGGATACTTTGCAAAAGATCTTGAGTCAGCTTACAAGTTCAAAAGGTTCAAAGGTGACTGGATTTGTCTGTAATAATTGATCTAATTGAATGTATCATGCAGCTGTGCAGCCAATGATAAATTATGTGGTCTTTGAGAGTTTGTAGTTTGCATTGTTTCTTTCTTGGCCTTATTAAGAATTAAATGTGCCTTAGTTCTGTTTCTACTCGAGCTTCTTATGTTTTGTATAATTTTTTTTTCCACGAGTGCTTGACATCACACCATGTTTTGGTCTTGATCTTACCTCCAGAGGCATTTTAAGAGGCTGGGAGGTTTAACGGGAGGTAATAGTAAATCTATTTGTGTCTTTCCTTCTATATGCTTGTTGGGTTGAAGCTTGTTATACATTTGCACATTAAACCACTGCATACAGTAGCTGAGTTCTTTTAGCACAGTTTGAGCTTTTGTTATACATTAATTTCTAAATCATGAGATATAACGGATTTTGAAAACAAGTAAGGCTATAATATTAGTATAGTATAATATTAATAATGTTTTTTTTTATGGGTATAATACTAATAATATTATTAAAATATAATAATATAATAAGAATAAGAATATAATAATATAATAATATTTGAATCAAACTTAATTAAATGATAGGCTAAAAACTTAATTTCTACTTCCATTTCATTATTTCTTTTCATTCAATAAAAAATAATTTATTAATTTTTCAATATATTTAGATATATATCCAATTCTTATAAATTGAAGTAAATCATTATATGAATAATTATAATAAATTTTATTCTTATTGTAAATAAAATTATTTTATTTTTCATTTCATAAAAAAAATGACATAAATTAAATTTTATATAAATTTCACTATTTCAACATGAAATTAAATAATTTAAATAATAAAATTCAAACACTTATGCATACATAAAATAATATTACATATTAAAAATATGCATAGTCCCAACAATCAATATGCTCCACAAATATATCTCTCGGCATAATTTAGATAGATTATTGAATAAGATAACTAAGCTAGTTAATATATTAATATTTAGAAAATATATATTAATTTTATCAAATATGTAGCTTCCAATAAGTGAGAATATAGGCGTGCTACTCCTACAATTTAGACTTAAAGTTATCTTAATGCTATAGTTGAAATTAGAAGTAGGTTTAAAGTTAGGTTTATAATTAGAATAACAATTAGGGTTACAATTATTGTTATGATTAGAGGTAAAAAATGGGTTTGGAAGGGGCCCGGAACCCTTTACAAAAAGGAACAGCTGAAACAAAAAGGAAACAACATTAAAAAACCATCAGCCCAAAGTCAGCAAACCACCAACCAAAAAGCAGCCATAAACTGGCAAACACCACTACATATTGTTCAGAATTTTAACAGCTTCCATCTCACTAGCAGCAAGCTTTTGTCCCTTAACCCCAGTATCAAAAACCTCAATACCCGAGGCCCCAGCCTGATTTTTCATTCTATTTCTAGTCCTAGACCCAAGCCCGCTAGTTTTTATCTCACAACTCAAAACAAAACCTTTAGCAGCACTCTTAGTAGCAACATAATCCTCCCCAATCAGCTTACCCTCAGCAACCATAACATCAGCAGACAAAATTTCCTTTTTCTTATTAGGGGAGAAAGCCATCGCAGAGTCCGTCCTCGTCAAGACTTTGGGAGCTTCTCCACTCTTCATAACCACATTCCAAATTTTGTCTATTTTCTCTTCAAGGGATAACATTCTTGCCTCCATACTCTGTTTTAGATTGATGGTTTCCTCCGCCACAGTATTAGCAACAGTATTGAGACCATCCATTAAATTATCAATTTGGATTTGGATCGAAGGGTCCTCAGCCTTGCAAGCAATGCTTCTAATACAAACATTAGTCCTATTAATCTCATGAAAGAACCATTTAAATAGTTTAAAAAGCACATTGGCATTGTCACGGGCCGAACCCAACACATCAGAAAGATCCTCCCTATCAAAATTTTCAATGCGATTTCCCACAGCAACATCCTCTTCAAAAGAACTCTCACGGACCTTATCATCAGAAGAATCCTTACCTTTACCAGCAGTGATAGGAGACTTCATCCTATGAATAGAATTGGCAATTTGCTCTACAATAGCCATCCTCTTCCGAATCCTCTCTGCATTCGCTTTCTTAGCTCCCACAGCTTGTTCACCACCCACAGCTCTAACCTTCTGCTTTGGCAACCCAATGACAGCACTCGGAACATCCTCACCATGGAAGCCACCAACCACAGAGAAAGGGGCATTCTTGTCCAGATGTTGACCAGGTTTCAAGACCCTTCTCTTCTGACTTCCCTCCTTAGGATCTTGCACAAGTCTAGATGCAGGGGGAGGAGAAGAAGCTTCCCCGTAAAGATCATTTTTTTCTTTTCCCCCCTTAGAAGGAACAGTCACCTCCACATCATCATTGCAAGTCGTATAACCTGCTTCCTCATTCAATTTCCTTTTCCCAGATTTACCTTAAACAGGGGATATGGGGCCCTCCTCCAAAGAGGCATACGAGTCAGGGACATAGTCAACATCATCATCCCTATCTGACTCACAATCTTTATTTAACATAATCCTCCTCTTCCTCGGTTTCTTAGAAGCCCTTTCCTCACCCAACTCAATTTCATAACCCTCCCTAGCTTTAGCAAAAATATCCTTCAGAGTAACCAGAGTTTTTTGGACATCATGAACTTTAACATGTTCATATATCAAAAGAATCAACCCCGCATGCAAGATAGGGTTTTTGGGATTCTTCCTATGCTTTAATCCCATAGTCCATTGACACTAGAAAATAATAGGGAAATGACACCCATTTAAATTGTGCCTAAAATGGTTAAGCAATGAAAAATGGTAATTGTTAATGGTCATGTACCTTCCTTCTAGGGTTACATACCTCATGATTTCTTCGACAACATCCCACCAGAGAGCCTTCAAGGAATTCCTCAGATACCCACCACTCTTCGCAGGCTTCAAGTCATCACTCTCATTCTTCTTAAAGAAAAGAGACATTGCGGCCAGTGATTCTTTCTTATCCATGTACACCTTCATACCCTTAATCGCAAGGCCAGTAATCTGGGCTATGAACTCCTCATCCACCGTAATTTCCCTGCCACCCAAGTCCAGGGTTCTCACTTTCCACCCTTTCTCAACCAATTCAATAACCTAAGTATTATTGCCATGCAGTTTCTCCATGAATAAAATTAGATTTATGGTAGAATTAGGATTAAAGTTTAAATTAGGATTAACATTAGAGTTAAAATTAAATAAAATTAGATTTGACCTTGACCACATGTTTGATTCATACTAGGTAGACTAACAAGTTAAAATTAAGTGTGTTCAAAGTAAACTAATTCATAAGCATATAAAATAATTTAATTCTTAAATAATTTGAAGTTTAATAAAATAAATCTAAAATAAATGAAAATATCTTTTAAAATATTATATATTTATTATCTATCTATATTTTAATTAAAGAGATATTTTTATTTAATTTTAACTCTAATCATACTTTTTTTGAATAAAGAGGGTAAAAATTTATTAATATCAGAATATCACAAATACAAAGAAGTTAGGGTCCAAGCAGGCACCCAAAAAAAGTGAGAACACAAAACCATCAAACAATCTTCCAACAACCAAACCCACAACAAGACCAACCAATAGTCAACATTGACCCCCCATATCCTCCAAGATAAGCCTCTTGAATTCCTGAACAAAATCAAGGGAAAACTGCTCTCAGCCAACAATTTTCCAACTACCATCCTACTCAAAAGCCCATTTGGCCAAACAATCAGCAACCCTATTCCACTCACGACGAATGTGAATGAAATACACAAACTCCATTGTGGAACACAACTGCAAAATTTGTCTAACAATAAAGGCAAGTTACCAACTAACCCCATCCAAATTCTGCTCAATCATCAAATTAACAATGACTTGAGAGTCAGATTCACAAATGATCTTGCACTAGCCAAGAGCACAAGCTTTCTCAATATCCCAAAGGATCACCAAACCTTCCATAAATTTATTGGTTTGTTGCCCCTTATGAATGGAGAATACAAAAATAACCTTACCAAAGCTATCTCTTCCAACACCACCAATCCCCACAAGCCCAGGATTACCTCTGGAAGAGCCATCAGTGTTGATCTTTAAAACATCCGTCGACACAGGGGACCAACCTCCCTCTCTTTGAACCCTTCGTTTAGCATGCTTGCCTCTTTTAACACAAAAAGAGTCAAAAGCATAGCCACAAAGACCCAATCTATTCATGATCTCTTCATCTCCTCTCTCCAAAGGGAAAGACACTTCACATTTGACTTCAACAATCTCTTGAATCATACTAACAACTCTTTGCAAAACCTATTAGATCATCAATTTTCCACCCTGAAGTATTCTACGGTTCCTCTCAAGCCATATCTTCCAAAGGATGAAAGTTGGGCCAATATCCCACACAATCTGGAGAAAGGAGGCATGTGATGGAGATCTCCCCAAACTACTACAAAATTCAACCAAAGAGAAAACATGAACGCAAGGATGTCCCCAAATTCCCCACCAAAAATTTCAAATAAGCATAGAAAAAGGACAATGAAAGAACAAGTGGGATGAATACTCCTCACTACACCCACAAAGGACACAAACAGAAGGGTCCTGAAAGCCACGCTTCTAAAGATTATCCAAAGTCAACCATTTACATTCCAAGCTAAATTCCAGAAGAAGCAATTACACTTAGGATAAGAAGACTTATTCCAAACCATTTTCCACCAAGAAACTTCCATCCATCCATACTTATATGCAATCAGCTCCTGGTATCCACTAGCCACTATGAAAATCCCCTTGAGGTCAAGACTCTAAGCCAAAATATCCCTCTCCTTGAGAGAGCTACACTCTCTATCTGTAAGAATCTTTTTTAGCTCAATACAATCCTCCTCAAAACCTCCAACAGGCCACTCACAAGGATCCTTCCATCTAGAAACTTCCACCTACCCACAAAAGTAAGAAGTTTTGAAATCCTCCACTCGAGACAAACCGGCCTCCAAGAAGCAATGACAAAGATCCTGCAGATTAGGATACCTGACCATGATAGGAGAAAAACCATCCCAATAATCAAACCAGAAGAGAGCCTCAGACCCGCTATTAAACTTCCACCTACCCACAAAAGTAAGAAGTTTTGAAATCCTCTGGACACTTGAGACAAACCAGCCTCCAAGAAGCAATGACAAAGATCTTGCAGATTAGGATACCTAACCATGATAGGAGAAAAACCATCCTAATAATCAAACCAGAAGAGAGCCTCAAACCCCCTATTACAAATCTAGAACAAACCATCCTTGATCAGCTTGGCCTCTTTTCTAAATGTGTCCCAAATCACTAAACCTTTCCCCAATAGTGGATACCACGAGATCTCATCTTTCAGTACCCCTCTTAGATACTTTTGAGAAATAATCTTGGCCCAAACATGGTCCTATTCAATACACCATCTCCAATATAGCTTGGAAAACAACACCAAATTGGTGAAACTGACCTACTGCAACACAAGACCACCTAATTGTTTTGATCGAAAAATAATTTCCCACTTCACCAAACTCCACTTAGAAGACTCTAAAATTCTAGACCATAAGAATTTCTTAGCCAAAGAGTCCAAATCCTTGATAAAACCTGAAGGAGCCACCTAAAGTATACACCTATAATTGGGAAGAGCTTTCACCATAGACTTGAGAAGCAACACCGTACCCACAAAAGAAAGTCACCCATAATTCCAATGGGTCACTTTCACTCGAAACTTGTCTAAAATAGTTTGTCAAGAGCCTCTAGGAAGAGTACTAAAAGAGAGAGAGTATCAAGATAAGTTAAAGGTAATTAACCAATTTGAAATCTCAAAATACAAGCAATTCATTTTTTGAATAAGCACAGGAGTATTAAAGAAAAAAATGGAAGATTTACCCTCATTAATCCATTGATGAGAGGCAGTGAGATAGATGTCCAATGTCTTGCACAAATTAGTGGCCTCTCTAACCTTGGCCATACCCATCAGAATAGTATCATCCACAAATTGTAGGTGCGACTGAGGGGGAAGACCATTACCCCAATTTCACCCTTGGATAAGACCTTGATTAACATGACTCTTAATAAATATTCCTAGGCCTTCAACCAAAAGATTAAATCTATAAGGAGAAAGGGGATCCCCTTGACTAAGACCTCTAGAAGCCCCAAATAAGGAGGACGGTTTCCCATTAACTAGAACCAAGAAGGAGGTAGTCGTGACACAACTCATTATCCACATAACCCACTCCTCGAAAAAACCAAAAGCAATAAGCACTTTTTGCAAAAAAGGACCATTTAACTCTATCATAGGCTTCTGCCATGTCAAGTTTGATGAACATAGTTTTTTCCTTAGAGGTCGCCATGGACTAGATATTTTCAGCAACAATAACCACACCATCCAAAATTTTCCTTTCTGCCACAAAGCCCCCTATTCTTCAAAGATCAACTTGCTTATCCACCGCTTTAATCTTTCAACAATCAACTTAGATAGAATCTTATAAGCCACATTGCAAAGAGAAATGGGCCAAAACATACTCAAACTATTAGCCCCATCACGCTTGAGGATGAGGGCAAGAAAAGTGGAATTCATAGCCCTTAGCATTTGTTTGTTCCTCTGGGATTCACACACCACATTCAATAAATCTAAATTTATGATTTTCCAAAATTCCTAAAAGAATTCAATTGGGAACCCATCCAAACTCGAGGCTTTCCCTTTCTTCATTTGAAAAACCATAGTCTCTTATTCCTCCATGGAAATGCACCATAAGAGGTACTCATTCATTTCCAAAAAAACCAGAGAAGGAATGCAAGACAGGACATGACCCTCATCGACCTACGCATCAGGAGAATCCTCCCTGAATAAAGTAGCAAAATATTGAGAAGCTTCTCTGAAAATATCTCCCAACGAGGACAAATGTTCACCCCTAGAATTCACAAGAAATGGGATAGAGTTTCCATGTTTCCTAGCCTTCATGAAATTGAAGAAGAAAGAAAGAAATGTTTTTGTCCCCTTCCTACAACCACTCAACATGTGCCTTTTGTTTCTAGTAGATCTCTTCCCACAACTCACACTCCTCCAAAGCTTTCAAATCCTTTGCCTCCTCCTTAAGAGAATCCTTTAAAAGGTCAAACTCCCTAATCTCACGAGTGATCACATCCAAACTATCTTGAGCAGTAACCTTTGCATCATGTAAGATGTTTCCAAAATATTGCCTATTCCACCATTTGAGCTGGTACTTCAGAGTGATCCCACAATGCTGGTTTACAATTTTTGGCCAAACTGGACACTGAACTATTTTTTTCTAACTAAATCTTCACTTTTAGGCACCTATAGCGGCTAAACCGTGAGGAATTTGAAGATGATGCAAACTAGTGATTTGTGACATTTTTTCTGTAGATTCTAAATATTTTTTTTTTTTAATTTTTGGAATCAAATTGCACTTCTTTTTCCATCTCCTTCGAAAACTAGTTTTTTAGTAAACACCATTTTTAAGGAGTGATGCTCACCGTATACAACATAATTTTTTTCCATGAAAGATAAAATTCTAATTTTTTAATTTAGATTTGTAACTATGATATCTAGCACTTTCATTTGGTTTCATAGTGTTTTATTGAACATTTGTTCCTTAATCAAGTTTCAAGTCAAACCAATTACAATTCAGACATAAGCGAACCATATACAACATAACTTTTTTGTATGTATCGAAAATCTTTTTTTTTGTTGGATCAAGGACTTCAATATCTAGTGCACTAATATTTTTCAAAAAAAAAAATTGATAATCTATTATTTTTCCACATGTGCAGAATATAGAGCTTGATTTTCATTGAAAACCCTATGTTTAATCAAACTAAAAAAACAAATACATAATAAAACCAAAAAATATTAAAATTATATGCGTTGGATAGCTTGTTCTGAGCACTACCATCATCCAGTTGGGTATGTGAAGTATCCTCCATTTTCATCCTCAACTCGAGCTTCGAAGGGAAAAATTCTAGAAATTTTTGGTGCCAGAGGGGGAGAAGGGGGGAAAAGGTGGGTTCGATCGAACCCTCCCAAACCCGTTCAGTCGAATGGGGGTTCGAGCGAACCCTGGTTTGATCGAACCCCTTCAAAATAATGTTAAAAAATGTTTTTCAGGTTGGTTCGAGCAGACTCTTGGCCGACATCCACTCGAACCCTTGGCTGATGAATCCATTTTTTTTTTTTTTTCCCATAGGCATATTATTTTTGCAATAGTGTTATTTTATAATATATAATATTAATAATATACTCTTTAATCTCTATAATATATAATATATCTATATAATAGTTTTTAATAATATATAAATCATATATATTATTAATAATTATAAATAATATACTATATATGTATATATTATAAATAATTACAATAAATATTATAATACCAATATACTTTTGAATTAAATACATCAAAAAAAATATTGTCTAAATAAATATAAAATTATAAATAAATAAAATTTAAAATAAAAATAATAATATATTATAATTTATAAAAAGAAAATATTTGGTTTAAATATAAAATGCTTAGTTTAAATATACTATTTTTCAAATATTATTTTCCCTCATCAATAATGAGGTAGTGCTTGTTTGTGGTATAATTAAAATATGCAATTGATTGAGAAAGGTCATCAACAATCAAGACTTTGACATAGGAATCGTAAATATCATTTTAGAGTTTTCTAATTACCAATTAATGAATGGTGTGCTATGAACGATGGGGATGAGAAAAAACCGGCAAGTAAAATATTAGGATATGGAGAGAAAGACAGAGAAATAGACAAACAAAGAGAATTAGAGATAGGTAAATAGAGATGGTGAGAGGGAGAGAGAAATAGGGGGATATAGAGAAAGGGAGAAAGAAGTGGGGAGAGATAGAGATATGTGGGAAGAGAGAGAGATAGAGAGATATATGGGAAGAGAAAGGGAGAGAGAGGTAGAGATAGAGAGATAGATAGGGGGATAGGGAGGGAGTGGGGAGAGATAGAGAGAGGGGGGAGATAGAGAGGGAGGGAGAGAAATAGGTAGAGGAGAGGTAGAGAAGAGGAAGAGAGAGAAGAGGGGGAGAGAGGGAGAGATAGGTAGAAGAGGGAGATAAAGAAGAGGGGGGAGGGAGGGAGAGCGATATGTAGAGAGGGAGAGAGAGAAGAAGATGAGGGAGAGAGGGAGAGATAGCTTAAAATATATAGAGGGAGAGGGAGAGACATAGAAAGGGAGGGAGAGTTAGAGGGGGAAGAGTGAGAGAGAGGGGTAAGGAGATAGAGATAGATAGGAAGATAGAGATAGAGATGGATATGGAGAAGGAGAAGGAGAGGGATAGTGAGAGGAGAGAAGGAGAGGGGGAGATAAAGAGAGAGAGGAGAGAAGAATATATAGAGATGGAAGAGATAAATATATAGAGGGATAGGTAGGGATAGAAAGAGGGAGAGATAGAGGGAGGAAGAGAAAGAGAGAGAGAGGGGTAAGGAGATAGAGATAGGTATGGAGATGGAGAAGGAGAAGGATAGGGATATGGAGAGAAGGAGAGAAGGAGAGGGAGAGATAAAGAGAGGAGAGAAGGATATATAGAGATGGAAGAGATAAATATATAGAGAGGGATAGAGAGGGAGATAGATGGATGGATAGAGAGTGATTGAAATAAAACCTTTGAATCAAGAAGATAATCAGGCTTCATTACCAATAGGATCATGTTATGTTTGCAATAAGGAGAGAGGGAGAGGTAG
>VDFB02054613.1:0-10893 GCA_007258455.2 Sequoia sempervirens
AAACAACATTGTATCAGGACCCATTTCATCAATTAAAATTTACAAATAGTTGCTTGTGAAGACCCATTTCGCCAATTAAAATTTATAAATAGTTGCTCATGAGGACCTATTTCGCCAATAACATTAACAAATAATTACATTTGAGGACATATTTCACCTTAAAAATTACAACGTATTGTTGTATAAGCAAGCAGGATTCACCAAATATTTAATATACCATTTAAAATCCTGCGGAATTCGCCAAATATGGAATCATGGATTGATATAAATATAATCAAAAGTGTCATTTATTCTTACACATTTTGTTCGGTTATGAGGTTCTACTTCTCCATTAGGAAGTCAGCGAAAGCTGAAAAACATAGACTTAAAAGGTGAGTGACCATTTCTTCATAGTGTTATTAGTTATAATAATAATTTTTCTTTATCTCTTTTCTATTCTTGCTTCAAAAAAGCGAACCTTAGAAGTTAGAACCAAACTCTGAAGTTTCAAAGTTTTTGAAACCTCAACCCGGTAGAAAGGTGAGTGATCATTTTTCTTCATAGTGTTGTAGTTATAATAATAAGTTTTCTTTATCTTTTCCATTCTTGCTTCAACAAAATTGAACCTTAGAACCAAAATCTGAAGTTTTTGAAACCTCAGACCCACCAGAGTAGAAAGATGACGGAAATACTTGCAACTCAACAAAGTGAACCATAAAAAGTCAAAGAGAATCGATAAGTTATGAAAATTTAGAACTTCATTGAAGGTTATAAAAATCTGAGGACTAGTGACTAAGGTTAGGAAAAGCCAAAAAAATTATATTATATTCCATGTGGTATTGAATTTGATATTTGATTATGCATCATTTTTAAAGAACAACACTTATCAAACTACTTATAAATTCCTATTACATTTCCATCCACACAATTTTTGATAAATAATTGAAAGGAATATTATTAATCCATTCCTTGAACAAAAGCTAATAGTTCAACATCCATAACTTATAAGCTAACAAAAGCTAATAGTTCAACATAAATAACTTATAAATGCATCCAGTATCCACCCAACTTAAACAATAAAAGCTTAAACTACCAAATCACCTAAATTATACTGAGAAATCCTTACACATCCATCATACCATAAAATATTTATTCATAGATAAACATTCCACAACAATGAAACTATCCAAAAATCTATCATTCCAATAATAGACAATCCATCGGAAAACATAGAGTTTCTTTTGTCTTCATAACAGTTTCTTGAAGACAACCATTTTAGAAATTAAAATAAAAAGTCTTTGAAATATCAAGAGAGCCAAATTAAATAAAATAACATAAAAACTAAAACTAAACAACGGTGCCACTCTCAGCACCAACTCCTTTGCTGACAATTATTTCTACCTCTTCCTTCAGTAACTCTTCTTGTGCCTTTACTCTTTACATGCATTCCTAGTACTTGGTGACAATTCTAGTGATGTTTTTACTTCCTAGAGTTGTAATCTGTAACTTGGTTCTCCATGTGACCAGATAATTTTCACACTCAACCAACTTTTGAGATGTTCTCTCTTCTCCACATTTATAAGTCCTTAGGTGGATCTCCATTCTACCGAGTTTTGAGAAGGACTCCAATGTCACTATAGCAGGATCAAATATTTCTTTCTTGACTATTTCTCTAAAATTCAAAGAGATCTCTTTTATATCTAGAATGTTTTCATCAAACTCATTAGTAATTTCCACTCCTAGAATACAAAAATATTCTTTAACTTCCCCCAACATTTATTTATAATATATCAAAGTTCATTATTAATTTCCTTCTTTTTTGATTATCATACATATTCAATTTCCATTCAATGAAATGGACCAAGAAAGGAGTTTAGCTCCTTAGGATTATTCACAATTTTTCTCAACCTAATATATTTGCATCCATAGGGTTCAATTCTTTCATTTCCTGAGCAAGCACATAGAGACTAGTTTGATCTTTTCTGAGTTGTTGAACTTTTGTTACTAACTCCTTCGCCTTATTAACAACTTTAGTGTAAAAGAGCATAGATTTATTGAGAAAGAAGATAGCCTCTCTAGATATTTTATCGATCCCCTCACAAGCAGCTTTGGAATAGCTCAAATTCTTTTTAATTTTCTCTATGGTGAGCACATCGATGCCCTCTACCTGAGAACTTGAGCCTTCATCAGATGTAGGAGTGGCCATGGAAGAAATAAAGTTACTCAATGCGAGGACTTGAGATTCTAGTTTTATATTTTCTTTCCTCTATTCTTTCACTCTTTTAATCAAGGTATTGACTGAATAATTGGCATGGTACACATCACCTTCCAGTGTTAGAGGCCCCATATCAACATGTGTGACTTTGTAGTCCACCTCTATTATTTTATCTTCATTTAAATCCTTCACAGGCTCAACAATTTCTAGCATTTTATTTCTAGAAGTAGCATCAGTCACCATCCTTGACATCCTCTTGGCTTTCTTAGGTTTTGAAGAGCTTTGAAGTAACTTTGAAATTATATCCACTCCAACTATCATTGTAGGAATATGCTTTCTCTTCTTCTCCACTACTTTTTTTAGCCATCATGGGGAGGCTACTACCAGACCAAAATCTTCATTTCCACTAATAGTTTCTTTAGGAGCGTTAGGAGTGAAAGGTGGATTATCACTATCAGGCGAAGAAGAGGGCAATTCAGATAGAGGAGGAAAGATATTATCTTCAGCGATCTATTGAAAGATAGCTTAGAATCTACAACCACAAGTTTTTCTTGATTGGTCTTCTTCTTAGGGGTAGGAGAAAGCACACTATCTTGTTCATAGATGCTCTTCAACTTGACTGTTTCTTCTGGCCTATCACCATCACCTCATGACTAAGCATTTTCACTAGAGGACCTCACAGAGGGTTTTCCCGATGATACACTTGCACCAGATGCTTGTGTAGACCCCTGTTCATTCTTTTGTGATGACTTACGCTCCTGAACAGGACCAACAACTTGCCGCCATTTCCCATCCAACCAGTCCTAGGTTCTTTTAAGCATTGGGGCAACACGCACCCTCATATCTAAAATTTCACTTTGGCTCCAATCAACCCTAGGGTGGGATTTATCAGGCAATTTTTCATATGCAGGATCTATTATTGTTGAATCCTTAGCTACATTTTAAAGAATGTGAAATGACAGACTGAAAGCCTGTATCTGTTTTAGTGTTAGCCTCATATAATATCTTCTCAAAACTTTCTCCTCATCGACACAATCTTCCCATAAATCTTTGATAGATGGTTGATGTTGATATGAGCTCCCTCCATAGATATTATGCTTCACAAAACCCTTACTGTCAAAATTAGTTCTCATAGACAGATTCTGGAGTTTATATTCCTTGAGATTTCCTTCAGCTCCCCTGGCCATTTGGTTTGTTTTGCACACAAAAGAAGGGGTCTCCAATTGGAAGAAATACCCTAAGATTTTTATATCTGTTGGTTAACATATTTATCACCTAACTGTATATTCATACACCCATAAAAGGTTAAATGTAACCACAGTTGAATCGGTAACATTACAAACTTCAAAACCGATTCTCTGCTTATTTTTAAAGGTGGTGGCTACCTTTATCTAATGTTCAATGAATGATTTTTTTAAACTAATGATGCTTTTAACTAGAAAGAAAATAAAGGATGGGGCTTTTAACTAGAGAGCTTCAAAGGTATCTATCAATCTCATGTAAATAGAAATAGAACTTCTGAAAGAAAGATAACAACTAAACCAATATCACTGCACTCTGCAGAAATTTTATTCACAGATAATAACACCACAACAATATAGCAAAATTATATCATTTTTCATCCCAATAATAGATATCACACTAGCAAACATTCAATATAAACAAAATAAATCTATACACCATAACTCAAAGATTATGCATGCATAAACTCCACCAATGTCTTTTATATCAAAAAAATAGATAATAGCCAAAATAACAGAGTTTTCCCTAATGAGTAAATCAAAGTTTGCTCAAAAGAGCCTAATCACATTAGTCGAACCAATATTTAAACATAGCCAATGTCTTTGGTAATGGTTTCTTGAAAGTAACCATACCAAAAATTAAAAGAAGTCATTAACTTAAAAGTGCCAACTTTAAAGAAAGTATATGAAAATGCTAAAAATAAACTATGCATCATTCCCAGTCGCTTCAACTTCATCAGCTTCTGGCTCCTCATTCTCTCCTTGTCGCAACAAATTCTCTTGCATCTTCATGCTAGCTTTATATTCCCTGTACCTGGTAATGATTGCAAAAATCTCCCTGTTGCCTGGTGTCAATGTGATCTGAAGCCCTAGTTCTCCATTTTATGAGAGAAACTTTAGAGTTGTTCAGTGTGTCAGACCTCCTTTTTGCTTCAACTTTAAAAGTTTTGAGATAAAGCTCCAGACTCCCAAGCTTTGAGAAAGATTCTTTAGTTATCCTAGCAGGATCTGCTACTTCTCTGTTGAAGACTTCTTTGAAATTTGAGTAGATTTCTTTTGTGTCCAGAATTTTCTCATCAAAATCATCTGTTATCTTCACCTGCAGATCATGAAAGTTCCCCTTGATTTATCCTAACATATCCAAATACTTCTCCAACACTTCTGTGATTTCCTTTACCAATTCATCATATATGTTTAGTTTCCATGTAAGTGAATCAATCCATGAAGGATCTAATTCCTTTGGATCACTAACAATTTGTTCATTTACCAACTTCAATCGATCCATGGAAACTAACTCTTTCATTTCTTCTGAAAGTACATACAGACTAGTTTGATCCTTTCTAGCCTGTTGTAGTTCTGCTATTAATCATTTTCTTTTATCAACAATGTGAGTGTAGGAAATCATAGATTTACTAATAAAAAATATAGCTTCCTGAGACAATTCTTCAATCCACTCACTAGTAGCCTTGGAATAATTTAGATTTTTCTTAATCAACTGCATCGCAGACTCATCAATAACTCTTTCTTGGGAACTAGAAGCCTCAGTAGACAAAAAGGGAGAAACAATGGAAGAGATAAAGTTTTTGAAATCCGAAATTTGAGATTGCAATTTTACCCTTTCTTTCCTTTCTTCTTTTGCCCGCTTGGCTAAAGCATTGACTGAGTAACTGGTGTGATATACATCACCTTCAAGTGTCTGGGGACCCATGTCAACATGTATGATTTTATAATCATTCGTGGTTATCTTATCATCATCTACATCTTTTAAAGGTTCTGCAATTTCTAACACCTGATTACCAAAGACATCATTCAAAATTCTTGACATTTTCTGGGCTTTCTTGGGCCCTAAGGAAGATTGGAGTAATTTTGTCACTGTATCCACTCCAGCGGATGTCATAGGAGTGTATTTTCTCTTCTTTTCTACCGCTTTCCTCAACCATACTGGAGATTTTTCTATTAGACTAGGGGATTTATCACTTTGAACAACCTCTCTAGACTCGCAAGGAATAATTGATATGTTTTCTGTAGGAGGAGAAGATTCTTTAGACAAGGGCGGGAAAGTACTATCTTTAACAATATGCTTAAATATGCTCTCTAAATATTTTTACATAGGTTTTGTTTGGACATTTTTCTTTTTAAGAGCAGGGGTGGATGGGCTGTCTTGTTCACATATTGATTTTGATTTAATTGATTTCTCTGGCTTTTCACCATCACCCTCAGATTGTGAATTGGCGCTAGAAGACTTGATGACTATCCTCACTGATGATGTACCTCCAGGGACTACTTGGCTAGATCCTTGCTCATTTTTCTAGGACAATTTTGGTTCATGAACAGAACCAACAACCCTACGCCATTTTCCATCCAAACAGTCCTGAGTCCTTTTGAGTACTGGTTCGGCCCATTTACTTATATATAAAACTTCATCTTTATCCCAGTCAACTCTGGGATGTGATTTATCAGGAAACTTCTCGTATTTAGGATCAAGAACCATCGAATCTTCAGACACATTTTCAGGAATTTGGAAAGAGAGACCAAAAATTTGTATCTGCTCAAGGGTTAACCTCATATGGTCCCTTCTAAAAACTTCATTTTCATCACCACAATCTTCCAAGAAATATTCAATTGAAGGTTAGTGTTGATACAAGCCGAAGGCATGCAAATTTTTTCTCACAAAGCCCTTGCTGTCAAAATTAGTTCTTACAAACAAGTACTAGAGATTGTATTCTTTGAGAATCCTTTCAACATTCCTAGCCATCTGATTACTTTTGCAAGAGAAAGAACAAGTAACTAATGGGAAGGCATACCCTCGCTTTCCCATATTCATGTATTTAATATTTACTATGGTCATTTGTCTGCAGACCTCCAAAAATACCAGTAAATCCTCAGGGTACTTAGGAAATTTAAGTGGAGCCTTCTCATAACCTCCAATTCTCAAATAAGAAAACCTATCAAACTAGATATAAAAACTTCCAAACTTCAACACCAAAGATTTTGATTCAGGGGAAAAACGCATTTCAGGGTTTCCATCCAACTTTCTCGCAGCTTCCATTAAAAAGGCATCATTAACAAGACAATATTCTCCCATCCCAACCTGCCTGGTAAATTACGGATAACACTTATACACAGGCATGCGAGGACTTGGTGGTACTTGTGGTTTCAACCCTGGCCAATAAGCTCTTTGAATAGCAATAATATATATCAAACAAGAACACAGATGAAAGGTAGCAATCTTCTGAAAGTTAACTAATTGCTCATGCAAGTGAAATAAAATTATCTCGGCCCAATCGATAAACACATTATCATCATAGATAACTAAAATGAACTGACACATCCAGTCTTCAAATAATTGAACTTGTGCATTCCCGACAATACGATGAAGTAAAGCAATAACATCAACAATTTCTACTTTAAAATGTGTCCTCTTAAGTTTATTGGGCAATTGAGACTTACCTTTCTTCTCTGATTTTAGCCACCCTTTGGCCATAGAATTTTTACACCAGGTTTCATTAGTCCTGAAATATTCGTTAGCTATTACAACAGACATCTCCTTTACGGGTGCCTTCTCTGGAATTCCTAATGCTTGAGAAATGAAATCGGGAAAAATTTTAGCTGCAATGGTTTCGTCCACGGCCTTGATTTCTCGGGTTTCAGGAATGTACCTTCTTGCACATGTAGCAATTAGGTCAACAATCATCACTGCTTCTAGAAAACCTTCGGCCTGAGCTAGTCCACTTTCGAACACCTTCACATCTACAACAAATTTTTCTTTACTGTCCAGACGTGCCCAAAATTCTTCCAATTTAAAAAGTCCTAGCTTTGTATCCCTCACACCGAGCCAACGATTTTCAATTTTAGACTGTATGAGCTCACTATGCCTAATGAGATGCTTGAATTCTTGAAGAAATAACAACAATAGGTAGAAGTACAGCTGAGGCTTTAACAAATAAGTTCTCACCACCTTCAAGCCATATGAAATGACAAGACGTGCAATCAATGTGGAGTAAAATGAGAATGTAGGCTAAATGTCTGAGAAAAACTTCACCACCCACATATGTCATTATTTTTTATAGGACATGCTTTAAATGCGACATTCAATTTCATACCTCGAAAAGATAGCCTTTAAACCTGCATGCTTTTGGAAATTCCTGATAAGACAACTCAAGTTTATTTCGTACATAGTGTTCAATGAGATGTCAGATGACAGTGCCTTTGAAAGGAAAGATAAGTCCATCATGTTGTGTGGTCGCTGAAACTTGGAACCTCAAAACCAAATTAGGAAGTTTCAATGTTTTTGAAACCTCCGACCTTTTTATGCAATTATTTCATAAATAGATAATACTGAATTTCTCAAAGGAGAAAAAACTGATTTGAATAGATTCATAGTCGCAGAACTCAAAAAATAAATCTTTGATAGCAACTTTCTTTTTTCATTTGTATTGCTTTATGTTTTACTTTTAAATTTGCATGCAATTATTTCATAAATAGATAATACTTAATTTCTCTTTACTGTAAATTTATAACCATTTATTTTATTACAACTGAATTACAATGTCACATTATTACTATCACTATTACTAACCCTATTTAATAATTTATGGGCCACTGGTGCTGCTATTAGCCTGATTCACGCAAACCAAAAAATGAACTTAGCCAATTCATGTATCTTAAGCCTTACATGTACAATTAAAAATTAAAATGTTTAATTTGATTGACGTCTGGCTACATGCAAATTGTACCTCAATCTGACAAGCTGTCAAAATCCCCAGACTCCAGTTAGCACTACCAGTGCCACTCAAACAATATGAAATCATTACAAATATTGTTTCATTAAAGCTATGAGTTTTCCAATCAATCGCTTCGGATGTTCAAAACTAAAAGATTGAGAATTTCAATTAAATGAAATGTAATACATCGAGGCATTAAAAAGAGATAAATGAGCCTTGATCTCGCCATGTGTCCACATCTAATGGTTCTAGTGTTATTTCAGAGGTTTCAATTCGCAAGTCTACTGCTTCAGAGATTTACTTCTGGAATGCAACTACAACCATCCATCAAAAATTCATCGAATGGTCGTGGTTATATTGATTTTCCTTTACATCCTTTGGGTTCAACATTCTTAAGTTTTTAAGCCTTGGTCCTACGTTCTTCCTAGGTGGTCCCTCTTTTAAAACCAACTTTTTGCACGTGCATATTTCTGCCACTTGAGTTCTTCTATCGCTCATCGCCAAAATCCAAATTCCAACCCATCAGGTTCATTAACATGACGATGAGCTTTGATCTCCCCACGTGTTCGCATCGAACAGTTCTAGTGTAATTTTGGAGGTTTCAACTCACTAATCTACTGCTTGAGAGATATACTTCAGGAATGCAACTATAGTCGTCCATCAAAAATTCATTGAGCGGTGGTAATTCGCGGCGCTCCTGGTTGCTGATGGACAGAGACCATTCAGAGTTTCAAGTTGTCCTTGTCCTCATCTCATCTTCCTCTCAATCCTTCTTTCCTCCTCAAATTATCCCTAATCATACCTGCTTGAAATCTACCCTTCCAACCATTGTTTGTGCCCCAAGGTGTTTTACAATTTCAATGCAAATCCAAGCTTAACCCCCAAAAAACAAAATCACAAACAAGATTTAGTATAGTATTCTATTTTTTTTTTAAACTTGTACTATTCAGATGCCTTTGATGAATTACCCATCTCCAATGGCTCTATCTCCATTAACGGCTTCATCTTCTTCCTTGGACGCAAGCCCTTCTTTTCACACATCTTTGCTCTAGTGATGTCTTTGAGGTTCTCTATGACCTCCTCAACCTCCATTAGCTCAGTGCATATTTTGAGTGCTTGCCACCCGCACTCCGCACCTTCTCGCCACAAATCTTTGGTGCGTCCTTTTTGCCACCTGATAGAGAGATGATTTAAATCCATGAGCTCTAGGCCTCCACCATCCATGCCTTCAACCTTAACAAGCCCCACTCTTGGTATCGCCCATTCCATAATGCCTTCCATATCCTCTAAAAAATCTTTGTGAACCAGAGTTTTCATGACTTTCCTCACTACATCCACTGGCTCTCCTAAGTCCAAACCCCAAGCCATGACCAATGAATAAATATCCATATTGGTCTTGTATCTATGCTTTAATTTTTCAAATAAATTACCCAAAATAATTTGAATTGCTTGCACCACCTGCACATCCTTGAACAAAAATAAACCCCGCAACCGCTTCACAGACGCTTTGCCAACGAAAGGGTCCAGCTTCCTCTGTGATGTCAAGGTGAAACTAGCCTCCATTGTTTCTCTGGTTCACTAGCTTCCAAACAACCACCCAGTTTCAACCGGCTACATGAGATGTGTGTCTTTAATACATCTCAATTTTCCAACCATCTCAATTAATGTCGATTCTAGAATGCAACTACAAACATACATCAAATGTTCATCAAACGGTTGAGTAATTTATGATATAAATAATAAACATAAAAAAATGTGTTTTAAATTTTCTTTAAAACATTTGTTTTAAATTTTCTTTAAATTTGCTTTAAAACATGTGTTTTAAATTTTCTTTAAAGTTTAATGCGCTAGGATTGACATCAAGGCCAAGGGGCCATAAACTTAACATTTCAAAGGCCTTAATAAAATGAATTACAATGTCACATCAATAGCACATTGCACAACTATTAATAGCACTTAACTTGCAAAGGACTTAATAAAATTAATTACAATGTCACATTAATAGCACAACCATTTATCTTATTACAACTGAATTACAATGTCACATTATTACATAGTACAAATACAAATGTAAGCGCAAGCACCAAGCTTCTGCTGGATCGCTGGTGAAAAGTTGAAAACGTAAATGTGATACATGTATCTCTAAAAATAAATGAAACTTGTCGGGTCAACCATGAGCTCTAAAAATAAACACATGGGACTTATCGGGTCAGCCATGGTCTTTGAAAATAAATGCATGGGGAAAGGGGGCCAAATCAAGTTGGGGAAATGGGAGCTGTGGAGATACAAAATGTCCAGACTTAGCCCCTTTCAAAACCAGACTCATGTAGAAGATGAAGGGTTGTAAAATTGCTCCCATGCAGAAGATGAGCACTTAAAATAAATGCATGGGACTTGCCTAGTAGGCCATGTTGGGGAACCAAGAGCTCTGAAGATACAAAATTTACTTATCCCCTTTGAGAATCAAAATCATGTAGACGATGAGAGGTATCAAAATTGCTCTCATCTTCTGCTTGCAGCTTCCATGCACTGGGATAGCACTTATCTCCATCAGAGCTCCTTATCCTGGTTCAAAACCTGTCTGAGAAGTCGGGTGAACCAAATCAACTTCTTTCCAATTCCACCCATTCTGAACTTGAAGGAAATTGGTCTTTTACTTTGTAACTACATAACTAGAGGCAAGAGAATTTAGAGCATCCCCAATAATACCACCTCATCTTCTTCATGAATCCTT
>VDFB02054615.1:0-15101 GCA_007258455.2 Sequoia sempervirens
AAGAATGTACCAGCATTATCACACCCGTAAACCTCATTTCTGCCTCCATGTGCAATCATCCTTTATGTTTGTACAAACCTTAACTCTGCAGCCTATAACACCCAAGAAATGAGACCGTACCCTTGTATAGCTCCCTCTAAAATTTTTTTTGCAAATGTGACACAACACACCCTACTCTCCCCAGAATTATTACTTTTGGTATTGGTTACAAGGGCCCTTTGCATAAGTTTTCAAGATTTTTGAAGGGCACTCAAATTGATTTTTTGGCTATTCACTTCCACCCCCAACATTTCCACACTCTAATGAGGCTAAAACCCTTACATTTATTTGAGTTTCTTCAACTTCATTGTTATTACTGTCATTTTCACTGCTGTCTCACTAGCCAAAACAATTTTCCCTTTCTTCAAACCTCTTTTGCAGCTGCTTCTTCCATCCTTGCTAAAACAATTTTCCCTTTCTTCAAACCCTGCTGCAATATGTTTGCACAAACAAAAAATGCATATGAAATGAAATGAGGCTCTTTTTCCTCATTTAGGTTGAGCTGGTGTGTGGGGGCCATATTTTTTTTTTTAAATTTCTATTTTTTTATTGAAAATGTCACTTTTTTGGGGGGAGACGGTCAGCCAACCCCTCCTTTCTTCTTCCCTGTTATTGCATTTTGGGGATGTTTCTTGCTGTTTTCGATTTTTAGAGATGGCCTAGGGGCATCCCCTAGGCATCCAATTGTCCCTGGAACATCTCAGATACGAGGATGCGCCTAAAAAGGCAAGGGATCCCTCCCCGAGTTCCCTTGCTTTTCCACTATTTGCTTAAGACCAAGAGTAGATACTATGAAACATTGAAATCTCTTCTCTTTATGAGCCTTAGGTGCAAATGAACGTCCATGATACATGGGAATTATCTTCGAAGAAAATTAATTGTTATTTCTCTCCTTTGAAATGAATACTCTATTTGAAGCCCATATATAATCACGGAAGATGTGTAGATCAGCTTATTCTTGTGCACTAAGTGATTTAACACTAAGATTGATTTTTATTTTATTTTTTTTTTATTGAGGGCGATTAGGCCTTCCCTAGAACGGTCGAGGGGATGTCCGGTAGTCCCCTTCTTTTCTGTACTCTGTTGATGTGTGTGTTTTAAATGACCGCACCAGCGAGAATAAAGCCTTAGCGGCTCTCTCTTGATCAAAGTATTCCGCGTACTAGGTGCAAAAGAAAGTTCAACGTTCAACTCCAAAGGTTCCTTTAATGCGAGAATAAACCGGTTGGCTTCGATGTGATTTCATGGCGGTGGCTTTCGAGGGACTTCGGTGATGGCAGGAGAAAGGAATTCAAATACTCGAAAGATTTAACTATGAAGTGCGGGTTTCCTATTCTAACCAGAAAGTACTGAATTTAAATGGGGTAGGGTCTAAGAAATTCATATGCTACTCTAAATGCAGGATATGTGGAGCTTCACTTCAATAGACTTCAACCGGATTTCACCTAGCCTCCGTCGGACAGCCTCAGCAAAATCGGTGCAATCTTCAAGGGAAATAGCAAAAGATGTTCAAATTATGACTTAACATGCATACACCATCACAACGACGCATATAAGCACATAAATCACAACTGAAGTTAAACTCAAGGTAATGTCCAGTTGACCACACAAGGCGAACTTATCATCAACAAGCCGCTAGTGGTATGGAATAAAGCGAAGCTATCTTAGTAAAACACCACACACCGAAGTAAGCTATTTGCATGAATTAAGCTACTTGGATACGAAAGGAAGAAGAAACCTTGCTAGCATTTCATGACAAGACGAATTCCATCATCAATGAAAAGATCTATTATCTTAAAATGTGTTACACAACAATCTCTTCAAAAGTTTTCAAAGGGAAAACTTTCTCTCTTCTCCAAATTATGCAAAATGCTCTACAATACTAAGCTACTTCTAAGTTGTCCCTCTCTAATTCTACCTTGTTGATCCTCTCTCTCGTCACCACTTTCTAGGAATTCTAATCCAATTACAAATGAGGAGGGACTCTACGCTTTATATATAGCTAGCCAGGGCCAAAAGGCGGCTAGGGTTAATCAATAGAGTGGCGAGAATCTCGTGCCACCTCAGCCCTAAATATCTTTGCCCTAAAAGAAACCACCACGGAGGGAGAGGGGTAATAAATCATATAATGTCCACCATCCATCCTTCTGAAGATTCCATTTTGAATCGTTCACACTATTCTGATCTTCCCTTTCTTGGGCATTACGTTCTTTTACGGCTTCTTCCACTTGAGGGTCATTTGAGCTAACACTTAGCCAATTTCTTGCAACTGAAACTTGTAACTTTTTCTTCCTCCAAAGGTTGTGATATCATCGTGGATCACCTAAATCATCGTGCTCCGACCTCAACATTCCTCCTGCAAAACAAGCAAGGAGAAAAGCATTAGAACACTTCATAATATAAAGTCACCTTACTTACCTGATCTTCACGCTCCAACTTTCAAGCGCTCATCGCCAACTTTGTGTTCAAGTTCATGCCTTAGACAAATTTCATCATCCTCGAGGACGCATCATCTTCAACTGCATCTCCAAGAAACTCATTTCACCTGCTGGAGCTCTGGCAACTTTGATTTTGTTCATCTCTGGCTCAAGAAAACTATCCTCACGAAGGATTGAAGCAAATTCACCTAGGCAGTTTCTTTCAAATTCATCGTCTGGAGGATTTCACCTTGAAAATACATTTTCTTCACACTTGCCTTAGAAAATTTTCAAATTTCCCTTAGGAAATTTATCAACCTGGCGCCAATCACAAATATCCATCCTGAAGGCCGTAGCAAAGCATGGAAGGCTTTAAAATCAACTCCTCATCAACAATCTTCGATACCCAGAAGAAAATTTTCTCCAGAACGCGTCGAATTCATGGGTACCCAACGAACGGGTTCATTTGATTTTTTATTTTTTTTTAAATTTTGAACCTTAGAAAATATTCTCCTGTGAATTTTATTCTCATTCTTCGATCCCCTCTGAGAATTTCTTGTTGCTCTGACTTGGAGAATTTTATTCCTGCACTGCCAACATCTTTTGACTTCATCATTGGCAAAATTCACTCTAACCTCAGGAAAGTTCACCATCTCACCAGACTTAGGCATATTTTCTAGAGGAAGGGAATACTCCATGCCTTAGAAAAATTTTTAAATCATCTTGAAAAACTTTGAAAATTTTGCCCTGGAAAATTTTACTAGTTTGCCAATGGGAAAATCATCAACTCCGTCGAGAAAAATATTTTATTCACGCCTGGCACATTTTATTTCCCACTCCACACTTGCAAGGTAATTTATTTGAAGTCCCAACGCCTTAGAAAAACATTTTATTTTTCATACTCAAGGCGCATAGCACACTTGAGGAAAAGGAATCACGCCTTGGGAAATACTTTCAACACATTGCATTTTCAACACCTAGCAAGTTTGTTTTAACTTCACACTTCACTCCACACTCTAGGCGCATAATACACTTAGCATTTTATCTTCACACCTCACATGCCTTAGAGAAATTCTCTAACTCCTACCACCTTAGGCGCATTTGAGGCTTGAAGAGGAAAAAATCACGCCTAGCATTAATCACTTATCAACTTTTACTATCTCTTCACATGGCGCACATCACACAGGCAAGAGGATGGAATATTCAACGCCATCTTTGACCTTCTCTTCTTCTTGGCGCATTTGAGAGGTTGAGAGGGATTTTAAATCTTCAACGCCCAACACATGACCTTTGAGCTCCCCTCTTTTGTCTTTACATGCCCTCATTTGGGCGCATTTGAGCATAGGAGGAGGATAAAACTCCTTTTGACTTGTTGACTAGCTTGAGATTCTTTCTTTTTTGTCTTCACATGGCCTCTTTTAGGCGCATTTAGGCATGCATGAAGGATGAAACTCCCAACGCCTTCATGTGACTTTTCAGCTTTCTTCATTTTGTCCTCATGTGGCCCCATTTGGGCGCATTTTGCCAGTGGAGGAGGACGAATTTTTTTCCTTAGAAATTTTTTTAACTCTCATGCTTCAAGGTGGGCGCATTTAGCCTATGGAGGAGGATGAAATATGTTTGACCACCTTTGACTTGTTTTCCTTTTGGGCGCATTTCACCCCTTGAGGAGGATGGGCGCATTCTGAGGGTGATGGAGGATATTTTTTTTTTGCCTTAGAAACTTTTTAAGCTTTTTCCCTATGCCTGCTGGACGAGACTCCAGACTTAGACGAATTTTTTTTATCATCGTCGCCAGCTTACGTGCCCTGCTATTTATAGTAAGTTCTCTGAATTTGTGCCTCTGAAGCTCAGATCAACCTGAAATTTTGAACGTAACATCCTCACAATTTTATCAATCTGTCGGCACTGCCACTTTTAGTTACCTTGCTATTTATAGCCTGTTTTTGAAGGTGGCTTACTATAAATAGTAAGCTCTTGTTTCTGATAGCTCCCAAGCTCCGATCGAGTTGAAATTCGAATGAGGCGATCCTCACCACGTGGCCTGCTGGCTGACACTGACGCATGCAGCTGATTTACTATTTTTAGCATGTTTCCAATTTGACTTAATATAAATGGTAAGTGCTCGTTGACTTAGCGAAATTTCCTTGCGGCCGGATAAGCTTGAAGAATCGCATTCGCGATGGTTTGCTCCGGTTCGAAGGTACGACTTTTGATGCCTATTTTTAGGCTCGAAGCTGGAAACCTAATTTGCATTGCATCGCGTATAAAAGATCTCCGTTTGCGCGTTTAAACAATGATCATTTCATTGAATCTGAGCGCTTCTTTGGGTGGTTCTTGGGACACACGCTAAAATAGCAAGTTCGCTATAGCAGTGAAGATTTGGTTTATGTTACACCATGTCAGCGAGAGCTCGAAGAAAAACCATCGGGGAATCACTTGACATGCAAAGAAAAAGCTCGACATGCAAACCCTAAAATAGCCTCGGAAGGCTGAATCACGAAAGTGGTCATCACCGACTTGCATGTTACATGTCGTCCTTGAAGGTCGAAAAACCGGAGAAGGAATATCCGGACATGCACAGAAAATCTCTGCATCGGACCACACGAGAAATTAGCCCTAGAAGCCGGTGCCGCTAAAATAATAGTAAGTTGTCCGTTTTTTGCTCAAATTTGGCATGCAACTGACTGGTACACTCGAGAATGTGCGGTCAGCGTGGTCGGAATCTCAAAGTCGACAAATGCATGGTATGCTTACTAAAATAATGGATTCCTCAAAATCGATAAAAACTGGCGCGAGCACGCGAAACGCGACAACAATGTTAAGCTCAATTTTCAATTTATTGACTTTATTCGACCTCAAACTGACCAGGAAGACCCAAACCTTAATTTCCAGACTTAGCCAAATTCACGCTGAAGCTTGTAGATGGGAACGTCCCCGGAAAGGTAGACAGTAGAAAAGAGAGACAAGGACAAAACAAACGAAAAGTGAAGCCAAAATTAGGGGGTCCCCATTTGCAATGGGGCGATGTGTGAAAAACGTCACAACACTTCTACCTATCCCTACGTTTTGGGATGTTTCTTTGTTTTTTAGATTTAGAAAAGGACAGCCCAAGATGTCCCTAATTGTCAATAGATCCTCAGGAGCATCCCGAGCTTGAGGAGATTGCTGAAAAGGTCAAAAGACACATCACCGGGTTTCCTTTCTTTCCCACTAATGCTCAAGACCAAGAGTAGATACCATGGAACATTAAAATCTCCTCTTTATGAGTCTTAGATGCAAATGAACCTCCATGATATATGGGAATTATTTTAGGAGAAAATTGACTTGTTATTCTCCCCTTTTAAATCAATCCTCTATTTGAAGCCCATATATAATCATGGAAGATGTATAGATCACCTTATTCTTGTGCACTAAGTGATTTAACGCTAAGATTGATTCTAGTTAATTGTGATGTCTCTTTTCTTCCCTTTGCATGATGGAAAACAACCCTGTGTTGAAATTATATTTCCTTGCAACGTTTAATATTTCTTCTCTAGAAGTTGAATCCCTTGTATCATTAGAGTTGGTCACCTTCTACCTTGCATGCACATGAAGGTGATAAAGTCTTGTTGAATAGTTAGTATGCAATGCACACCTAGCTAAAATGTCACATACATTTGCAGTTGAAAAGTACATTGACTACATATCAATCCAAAAAATAACAACACAACTATTTGTGTACTGTGTTGTTATCCGTAGACTACACTTTCAACACATCTAAAAAATTGCATAGATCAATACTTGACAAATGCTAGCTTTTTAATTTTCTTTTAGCAAGACAACACAAAATGAAACAGCGCTTGAGGGAAAGCTCGCTGAAATCTAAACTTAACCTAAACACTAATTTAAACTGACCCTAGACACCAAACTATAGACAAGATATATAGATATCAACACCATATAATATTCTCTTGGGAGTTTTTCTTTAACGAAATGACTATTTGCCTATGTTTTTTCCTCAAAGCACCAAAATAATATCTATATCTTGCAAGCAAGATTTTAGATTTTATGAATGCAAGCAACTTAATCTAAAAGCATGAATAACACCTTTCTGGTAGCTAAAACAAAGTTCAAAAATTAGTGGCAAACAAGATTGAAAGGAATAACTACTACTTCAACATGACACAACACATGACTTCAAAGGCTAAATAGCTGGTTTACATGCAAAGTTACAGCCTAGATGAATAAATGGCATCAATACAAAGCTTGACACTTTTATTCATTTTCAATCCAATCAGTGAAAATACATAGTTCATCAACCTAAATAATAATTTTGTTAATGAAAGATAGCTTCGGTCAGATATGAAGGACGATTGCTGTAAGCATCATCGTCATTCATACTTGATCAAAGTTTATCGCTTATATTGAAATGTTTCTAGAAAACATATTAATCGAATTTATGAGCATACATATAAAATTCGAATGATGTTATATTCTGCAATCGGAATTTACTTACTCATCCGCCACCTTGTAGAAGGGTATGAGTTATACTAAACAAATGATAAACAACTGTTATCATAAGCCGCGCCCTAAAGGACACATCTCATGAGTGGACGTGTCTCCACTTGTGGAGACACGTCCTCTCATGAGACGTGCCTCTTAGGGGCGGGTCTCCTCACTTATTTATGGCGGATCCTCCTTTGATATGCAGATATAGAAATCGATTAATGTTCTACATTCAGCACATTCAGGAAAAATAAAATCTGGAAATCGAAAATCTGACTTAGAAATTTTTGTAGAAATCTGGAACTTAGAATCTCTTTAGAACCCTTAGTCTCTCTCTTTGATAGAAGATTTGTTTACATTTACATGGTATCAGAGCAAAGTTGTGTGAATCCAAAACAAATCTAAAATCAGTTTGCTCTAGAAAATTCATATTTTCTAAAATTCGAATTCACATCACATTCTTCATAATGTCAAGTGTGATCAGATTTGAAGATCGCCTTGTAGGAGTAGACAACTTCACATCATGGAAATTCAGAATCATGATGATCCTTAGAGAGAATAAGCTAGACTCACTTGTGAGAGAAAATTTGAAGGAATCGGGGAATCAATCCGGGAGGAAAACCTCAAATGGATAAAGTTCAAATGAAAAGGTGTTCTGAAACCGGTAGTAGATGCAGCTTAGGGGATCATATAGTTTTCCATCCCAGTTCGTACCATGAAACCGTGCATGCACCATATTCAAGTCTCTTGAGAAAACTTATGAGATCAACAACACTTGCAGGACTCTTGCTTTAAAAACGCAAATCAACAATGCTCAAATAAACAAAGGAGAGTCCATTAATGCATATTTCATGAGGATTATTGAACTGAGAGATCAATTATCCACAATTGGATATCAGATTGATAGCAAAGAATTAACTCTAATTTCATGAGGCTCAACAAATTTCAAACTCATGGGAGTCATTTGTTCAAGGAATAAGTGTAAAGATCTAAACTCTAAGTTTGGATGTGCTAAGAACCTGACCGCCTCTCAAGAAGAAACAAGACTCCTCCCTCAAAAAGAAAACAAACGTAAAAACATAGATGAAGACATCTTGGTGTACTCAACACATCGCCTAATAAAAGGAATAAGAAAAACTCCTACAAGAAAGCGATCTTTAAAAGAAAGAGAAATTAAATGGAAAGGGGATCTTCTAAAAAGAAAGACATCTCTCAAGTACAATGCTTTAGATGTGATCAATATGGCCACTATGCAATGAAGTGCCCTGACAGATCAAAGCAACAAGCATCTTTTGCCAAAGTAGGAAAGACAAATTCAGATCATGAATCTGAGAACTTTGTGTTCTATTCAGCCTTATCTAGTCAAGTATCTAACAATATCAACAACTGGGTGATTGATAGTGGTTCTTTGAGGCACATCATAGGGTTTAGAGAACACTTAAGACACTATGACCGAAGAGTCTGATGAAGATGTAACAATTGGGGATAACTCTACACATCAAGTAAAAGGGGTTGGAACTTGTTCCATCACATTGAAATCTGGTCTCTCCCTTCAACTCACTGGAGTCTTATTTGTACCTGGAATAAAGAGGAATTTGATATCCATCTCTGCCCTTGAAGACAATGGATATAGGGTTACATTTATAGATGGAAAAGTTCTAGCATGGCCTAAAAACTCAACTATCAAGAAAGCCCAAACCATAGGTGTAAGACAAGGGTACCTTTACAAACTTTGCACTGAAGTTAAACAAGCCCTTACCCTTGACACCTTTGAGTCAAATGAGATTTGGCATAGAAGATTAGGACACCCTCATTTCCGTGCCCTACCTTCTATGGAAAAACTTGTAACTGGCTTACCTAAGTTAAAACCATCTCATGAAGGAACTTGTAAAGGTTGTGCCTTAGGAAAGAATGTAAAGGGATCCTTTCCCATTAGTATGAGCAAAACCCTAAATGTGTTAGATCTGGTTCACTCTGACTTATGTGGACCTATGTTTGTACCTTCTAAAGCAGGATTTCTATACTATGTCATATTTATAGATGACTTCTCTAGGAAAACCTGGATCTATTTCCTTAAGTGTAAAGAGTCAATAGAAATCCTCAAAAGGTTCAAAGAGTTCAAAGCACTTACAGAAAACTTCTCCGGGAAGAAAATAAAAACCTTAAGGACAGACAATGGGAAAGAATACACCTCTAAAATTTTTAAGGAATTCTGCATGAGTGCTGGAATTAAGAGGGAGTTCATAGTTGCCTACAACCCTCAACAAAATGGGGTTGCTGAAAGAAAAAATAGAACCATTGTAGAAGCTGCTAAAGCAATGTTGCTTGACCAAAACATTGAAACCTCTTTCTGGGCAGAAGCCTCTAGGACTGCTGTCTACATCCAAAATAGATGTCCCCATTCTCATCTTGATAACAAAACTCCTAAAGAAGCCTTCACCGCATAAACCTAACATTAGTCACTTTAGGATTTTGGTTGCCTGCCTATATTCATGCGTGCCCAAGGAGAAGAGAGATTCAAACTCTTGAACCTTCTAAAGAAAGGGATTTATGGGGTATTATGGAAACCCTCCCAAGGTCACTTCGTGATATTCATACCCGGGCAGAAACAACTTGAATTGAGCAGGGATGTTATCTTTGAAGAAGACATTGCATTCAAGAGGGCAAGAAGTTCTAGTGAGACTGAAACCTATTCCCCTAGAGTACCTGAAATGGAACCTGCTCCTAAGATTCAGAGGGAGCATTATGAGGAAATGCCACATGAACTTCCTTCTACTTCAAATGAGAATACAAATGACAACGGCAGAAAGAGACCACTTTGGGCCAAGAAGATGATCAAAGAAGCAGAGAATCATGCAACACCCAAAGGAACGTTCAGGGAGAGTAAAAGACCCAAACGCTTCTCTAGCTATGTTGCTCTTATGAACGACATCATAAACTCCGAACCTATCAAGCTAGCGTAAGCTGACACATCAAGCATGGAAGGATGC
Source organism: Sequoia sempervirens (assembly GCA_007258455.2). Classification (NCBI taxonomy): domain Eukaryota; kingdom Viridiplantae; phylum Streptophyta; class Pinopsida; order Cupressales; family Cupressaceae; genus Sequoia; species Sequoia sempervirens. The sequence goes on from VDFB02054615.1 coordinate 9,935, forward strand.
CAATGACAGAGGGAATATCAGCTTCATTCTAGCAAAGAATGATGTATGGATATAAGTGCCTATGACCAAAGAGAGTAGAAGTCTCCAAACACTCTTCAAAAGCAAATCAAAGCATTGCCTTATATGATAGAAAACATAAAGCACATACTTTTGTGGGCAGGTTTTTCTCAAAAGGAAGGCATTGATTATGAAGAAACATTTGCACCTGTTGCCTGTTACACATCAGTGAGAGCAGTGTTATCCATTGCAGCAGCTAAAGGTTGGAAGATCCATCAAATGGATGTGAAAACTGCCTTCCTGAATGGAACCATTGAAGAAGAAGTCTATTTGGAACAGCCTAAAGGTTTTGTGATACATAAACCTGATTCACATGTATGCAGACTAAAGAAAGCCCTCTATGGACTTAAACAGGCTCCTAGGGTTTGGTATGAAAGAATTGACAACTATCTCTTGGGATTAGGATTTTCCAAGAATGATGTTGACTCCAATCTCTACTTCAAGGTAATTAAAGGTGATATGCTAATAATTATTTTATATGTTGATGACCTGCTAATAACAGGAGAAGATCACCTCATTGCTCAAGGTAAAAAGGATCTAATTTCAGAATTTGACATGAAAGACTTGGGCATTTTACATTACTTCCTTGGTTTAGAAGTTTGGCAGAAATTGGATGAGATCATTCTAAGTCAAGGGAAGTATACAATAGACATCTTGAAGAGATTTGGTATGATGGATTGTAAATACATGTCCACACCTATGGAAACCAACCTTCACAAATTGAAAGAAGAATGTAGTCCAGTAGTGTAGATCCAACCCCCTTGCCGCAGGCATTGCATGATTGGATCCTTTGATGTAATATCCGGGTCAACACCAAACCCCGACATTTGCTATGCAGGAATGTTCTCAGCGTGTGAGCTAAAGGAAATTCATCACTCCTAATGGCTGTGAAACATATTTAGATAATACTTCCTAAGGCACTATTGATATGGTCTCTTTACAAGAAATGTTCCCACCGGATTCAGATTGGGGCTGGAAGTAATCGAATAAAAGCATGTGATGTTGCTTCAATTTAGACCGCCATGAATTCGGATTTGCAGAAAACAATCTTCGCCAGGTATCAGAGCTCAACGTAAGTCAACACATTGCAGCTTCAATGGGAGCAAGAGAAGCAGTTTGGCTTCTGTGAAATTGCTTGTGGGACTTCCTTTGTGAGCCCTTGAATCAGTATTGGATTCATTGTGATAATCGAGCGAACAACTCTCAGAACTCGCCTTCATGATAGATCTTGGCACATTGAGATCCCCTATCATTATGTAAGAGATATGGTGGAAAGGGAAAGTGATTCAATTGGAGTATAATAGCAAACCGGCAGACATTCTCACCAAGCCTCCGAATCGGGCGCAGAACACTTTAGGAAGAAACTTGGTATGGTTTCGAAATGTAATTTGTTATTTATGTTTGAAATACAAATTGTTTATAAAATTGTACTAATATATAAAGATGTTTAATGTGTAAACTCTTTTGTCATGTGTGTGACTCCATGACTTTATGGGCCTACTTCCCCTGTGTACATTATTGAAAGGTGACGATCTTTCTAATAATGAACACTTGTAATTGACATTGTAAAGTGATGACTCTACAATGATAAACTATCATGACAGATATCATGTGACTTGATATTGATGGACATGTCATGATAGTATCTCTTGGACACTTTGATTGATATCATGGGACTTGATATCATTTGTAGATCATTGTGATCCTTAAGCGATAATCATGGTGGATATTTATATCCGTGGATATGCCATGAATTATGGTAGACATCATGTGACTTGATGTCAGTGCACATACCATAATAAAGATATGTTATGAAAAATGTCATGTGACTTGACAATATTGAGAAATCATACCATGTCTTAGATATCACATGTTAAGGTGATATCTTTACTTATTCGATTTGAAATATCTTCCCTAGCTAAGAGGGACTGTTAATGAATGATAGCTTCGGTCAGATATGAAGGACGATTGTTGTAAGCATCATCGTCATTCATACTTGATCAAAGTTTATCATTTATATTGAAATGTTTCTGGAAAACATATTAATCGAATTTATGAGCATACATATAAAATTCGAATGATGTTATATTCTGCAATCGGAATTTACTTACTCATCCGCCACCTTGTAGAAGGGTATGAGTTATACTAAACAAATGATAAACAACTGTTATCATAAGCCGCGCCCTAAAGGACACATCTCATGAGTGGACGTGTCTCCACTTGTGGAGACACGTCCTCTCATGAGACGTGCCTCTTAGGGGCGGGTCTCCTCACTTATTTATGGCGGATCCTCCTTTGATATGCAGATATAGAAATCGATTAATGTTCTACATTCAGCACATTCAGGAAAAATAAAATCTGGAAATCGAAAATCTGACTTAGAAATTTTTGTAGAAATCTGGAACTTAGAATCTCTTTAGAACCCTTAGTCTCTCTCTTTGATAGAAGATTTGTTTACATTTCTACAAATTTGGACAGCATAAGCATAGTTACATTCTCCATGTCTTGTGCTCAAAGCACTTATTTATAGGTTACAAAGAAAACCCGATTTTAGGGATTTAAAATATAATTATTTATTTTAAAAATCAAAATTTTAAAGTGCAAATGCTTAAAGCTACAAAGAAGGGAAAGAACAAAACTATTCTAAAGAAATAATAAAATAAAGAGGCCTGAAATAGGCTCTTATCACTTTGCTTGGAAATAGAATGTGACTAAAAATAGACTTGCCAAAAATAGCAATATTGTGCATAAGTGGCCTTTGTGAGTTTGATGCATTTCTTCGTTTTGAAATTGGTGAATCCCCTGGCAAATACTGAAACTCCAAGCACCATGAATCCCCATTGGTGACAATAATGAGTGGTAATCTTGCCAACTATATCATACTAAAATCCCAATTGCAAACTGCCTTTCCAACTCATGATTTTGTTTGCCTTCCTTTAGTGATCAATGACATGATGTTGTAAAGATGAGGACTCCATTGTTGATGTTTGGCTGCTAGTACATGCACGAAACAGGGTGATATTAAAAGAGCATACCTTGCCATCATATGCAGCTAGCAATTTGTTGCTGCAAGAGGCAATAATCACCTGTTAGAAATAACTTTAAAATCTAGAAACCTTTCTAATATATGATCCAATCTTCGAAACTAGTTGGCAACCTTGCAATAGACACAGTTTTCACTATTTTGGCCAATACTGTCAAGTTAGTTGCACAATAATCTAACTGAAGCTGACCTTCTATGCCCTAATCATATGATTTAGGGCTCATTGTTGGGGTTTATCTGTTTGTCGCACGGATTCATAGTTTGCCAGTTTTTTTGTCCATCTAAAATAGATCTCTTTGTTGGCATTCTCTCCAACAGCATAATTGCAAGTTTCTTGCCACTTAAAACATTTCTAGATCACACAATTACAAGGTTCTTGTTAGCAACAACTACTTAGTCATGTGATTTCTTCCATTGTGCCACTAAAAGCTCAAGTTTGGTCGCTCCTTTTCATCCACTCTGTTGTTGTTACACTTCTAGATCACACAAAAATAGAGGTCATTGCTAGTAACTATTTCTTGGTCACATGGCTCATAGTTCTTCACCATCATTTGTCTGCCCTATCATGCATTTTGGATGTCAAAATTGTGGTCTATTATAGGGAACATGACTGTTAACGATTTGTAGGGTTGGTGACTTGAAGTTGCATTCTTTCTTTAAATGGCATGAGCCCAACAATGTCATTACAATTTCTCGAACTTCAAACATGCACTTGTTATCACTAGTGTATGTGCCATCCCGTAATTGCAACCTCAAAATATTTTCTTCTTTGATTGATGTGCTTGTACTCTGTTTTTGCAAGTTTTGCATGAACATACACTTTTTACCTCTCATACCTGTACTTTGATATCTTCCAATTAACCTTTGTTTCCTTTCATTATATTCAAGAACATAGATTCAAATCCTAATGGATCTTCACAACTCTTTCATCAATTGCTCTGACAGATGCAGATTTCTTTGTGTTATTCTTGCAAAGAGAAAGACAAGAGATGACAAAAATAACAAAGACTAATGCTATCCCCATAAGAAACTCATTGTTTGTACTTACCATTTCTCTATTTGTCATCATGATCAATTACCAATATGTTTTAATTCAATGCAAGTTGTGGTCTCCCCCATCAGTTGACAAGCTGGTTGTGTCATGGCCTTGTTTCTTGTTCAACAAGCTTTCGCAGTTTGATTGAGGTTGCAGCTGTTCCAAAATGAAATAATGATAAGAGGTTCAAGATTGACAATGGCTAAGGCATGAAGATGTAGAAGCAGAAAATTGGCACAAACCTTGTCAAGTTTCATCATGGTGTGCATGTGAATTGATCTAACCATTTTTAAGTTTTGTTTGCTTATTGAAAAATAGGTTTAAGTGCAAGTGAATTTAGCCCCGCGTGCATATCACTTGGTTCAGCTGAATGTGTCTTTTGTCAAGTGATGAGAAGTTGGCTTAATTTGTCTAAGCATGTCCCTAGCCCGACCAAATGAAACAGTCTTCTCGCCCAGCATGTTTGTATGACGGCTAAACCACTTAAACTTTCTTCCTCGAATTCTCAAACATGGTAAGAACATTCCTTAATTCTGCCAAGTGCATTTCTTCCTGGGTTAAGCCACTAGTAAACTCTGCTTAGCATCCAAATTTGGCAAAGCATATATGATCTATGCTTGTCGTAAATCGTTAGAAGAAACACTCAATGAGATGCATTCTTAGTGTGGCTTAGCCATTCCTTAATTCTGCCTAGGTGCTCTCAGCTGGCCAAAACATTCATATGCTCTACCTATAATAAATGTTTAAGAGAAATTCTTAAAAAATGGTGGCATTGTGCTACATTAAGCTGGCCCAAAAACAAAAATCTAGATAAAAACATGCAAAAAATGAAGCCAAACACGTATATATTTAGGCTATTCACCATTTCAAGCTCAAATAAATACATCCTTGATGATTTGCGGTAGAAACATGGCATACTTTTTTTCTATTATTGCAAAGTGGTGCCTTTGATAACATTGATGCTCTATGATTCAGTGGCCTGATCACATCAGTTGTGAAAGTTAGCATATGAATAGCCTTTTTGATGAGAC
>VDFB02054616.1:0-34404 GCA_007258455.2 Sequoia sempervirens
TTCTTTGTGGACATTGAGATTCAATCCAAACCCTTGATCCAAATCATGAAATCTATAAAATCACCCTCATTCCTCCATATAAATCATCTATAATTTTAGTATTGAGATCATGTTTCCTTGAGCTTTGAGAGCAATTGTGCATCCATATCATCTTTCATCTATCATCTGGCTCATTCAATGAGCTTTTGCAAGCATGAAGGAGCTAATCATTGATCAAGCCAACACCATAAAACATGCTTTTCCTCCAAATGGGATGTAAGGTTTGTATTTGTACTTTAATATTTGTTTAGTCTAATTTTCTAACCATTTGTGTGATGAATTCATGGCATAGAAGCATTCAATCTCATTGGTAAGTGGGTTTTTGATCATTTTATGGTTTGAGTTTTTGGATTTCTAACCCTACTGAAGAGTTTTATATTGTTTATGCAATTTCCACTTAACCCTCTTACAAGGTTTAACTCTTGAGGTAGGATAGGTAGTTATCATTTTTAATTTATTATTAAAAAAAGTGGTTGTTCTGTGTGTTATGACCACAATAAAATGTGGGCATGGTATTCTTTTTTTTTTTACATGTTTTTGTTTGTTTAGTACTATTTTAAACTACTTAGTCATCAAAGATGGCAATCTTTAAGGGGGGGAGATTTCATACCCTATTTTTAAACAAGTTTATTTTTTCTATTTTAACCAATTATAAGTTAAATACTTTCTATTCATTTTAAATTATATTATCAAATTGTGATTTGAGGATGATTATGCTAAGATGATTTTATTTTATTAATAATCTGAAAAATTAGAATATTAGATTTGATAATAAATAAAATAAGTGGATATGATTTCTTATCTTCATGATTATTGTTTATTTAAGTGTTCCTATTATGTTATTTTTAATGGACTAACTACCTTATTGGTTAAATGAGGTGGATTTAGAAAACTACTTCCCCCTCTAGGATGAGGAGGGGGAGTATCACTAGAGAGAGGGAAGAAGATCAAAGAGAATGGAAAGACATCATGACTCTGAAAAACCTGCACACACAAATTAAAATTTGTGTCTTGTTGCATGTCTTTATGGATACTTTTTGTGTGTTGTAGTAATGGTAGTACTTTACATCATAACATTGTCATTGATATATGTCATTAGGGTCCTTGCTTGTCTCGTTAATTTTTCATGATACCTTTAGTATATTGATGTCATCTCCTTGTCTTGAGTTTCTTGTTGTTGATGTTTTCATACATTTGATAATGTCTCCTTCACAAGTAGAGTGCATGGTTATTGTGTTTGCATAAGGTACTAAATAAAATACTTGTAAAAAAGTATATGTATATATACACAATATGATAAGGTATCCTTTGCAAGAAGTGTATGGTTATTATATTTAAAAAAGGTATTATATATATGCATGTATGTATGTATATGTGTGTGTGTGTGTATGTATATGTATATGTACATCTATATATCATATATTGTTACAAAGTTATTTTGTTTTGATAGCCTTGAATTTCAAATTCAATAAGCTTAAGTAAGCTCCATGTAGCGGTGTTAAATGCATTAAATACATTAAATAAGGAGTTCTATAAAGTTATTATGGAGATATACTCCAACAAACTAATCTCATGAGACACCAATTCAATTGTAATGAACATGGATGGAGTTGGAAGTAAATATGTGGGGAATATTGAATTTCATGATGGTATTTAAGGGGGGTTTCATTGCCCATAAATAAATGAAAAAAGGAGAAGAAGAAGGTGTGGGAATAGAAGAAATGAGGAAGAAGGGAGCTCTACAAATTTTGGGAGAATACTATTTCCATTGGTATATTTTATTGATTCTTTTGAAGTATTTTTTGAAAAAATATACTTCTTTCATCTTTCTTTTGCAACATATAGAACATGAATTTGTTTATAGTTTTAAGGAAATATCATTAGTGGAAAGGATTATTTTTATATATTTGTAGACATATAAATATGATTTAAATTAGTTTTACTATGAATTATTATAATGGTTTGTATATTGGGTGTATTCATAATTCAAGACCCTAATAGGACTAATGACTAAATTATACATTTGTGAATAATTTTATGGGTCTATATAAAGAACCGATTGTTAAAAATAATCTTGAGACACTTCTAGTAAAGACTATTTTATATTTGGAGTATTGCCATTTAGTTTTTTTTGTGGTATATTAGCAATCATGTTTAGGTCTAACACTGCCATAAACATTTATGTCTATATCTTCACTAAAGTTAAGTCTAGTAAAAGGATTGATCTTTGCTAACTTCCTATTGACATCATGTAGGTTTACACACAAAAGGAATATTTGTTTATTGATATTTGAATATATAGAGTTTTGCAAGTCTATAAACAAAAAATGACATGAATAAGATCAAATTTTGTTAAGCTTATATATTCATTAGGGCTTCTAAATTCACCGCCATCAATTCACCGATGGAAAATTCACCATCAACAATTCACCGCGGGAAAATTCACCACCACTAGTAATTCACTGCCATGGAAAACTAACCGCCAAAAATTCATGCAATTAATTTTTTATGCGGTGAATTGTCATGGCAGTGAATTTTCCTACAGTGAATTGTTGGCAGTGAGTTTTTCATCAGTGAATTACTAGTGATGAATTTGTCGTATACCATTCATTAGTCTTCTGACCATACAAAGGCTTCTCATAAAAAATATTTGAGTGTTCATTATTACTTGTCTGTCTTTAGGTCTACAAGTTATAGAAGTTTTGTTTGATAGTCTTTCAACCTCGTATAGAACTATAATATATATTCGATTGGATTCGTTTACTTGATACCATATTATGTTCTATATTTTTTTGAAATTAAAAAGAAAGGGAATGATTTTTTTCTCATAACCATATTTTAGATCGATTACCTAAGAATCTCTTCACTTATATTAAAAAATGTTGTAATTCTAATATGGGTGTTTGTATTATGTGAAATGTCTTCAAATGCATATAGATCTTCTCCTTCATTCAATTTCATGAGAGAGAATTATGATTATGCCACATTCCCAATGAATTATGAATCCTTATTATTTCAATTTTGTATCCGGTATTTTAATCTAGAAACTCTTTAGATGATTTTTCATAAACCATTAGAGGAACTCATAGAATAACTAGAGAATTGAATTTTATTATATTCAATTGATATAATTTTTTATAATATAATTAAATTTTTATATTGATATATGTATATATTTAATTCTCACACACATATTTATTTATTTTAATTAGTCTAAGATAAATTCTTAGGATAGAGCAAAGTGTGAGTATTTGATTTACTTATCTTTATTTATATTCATATGGAAACAAAGATCATGCATTATTAGTAAAAAACCTAACTTTCCTTTTAAGTAAGGATATATTTGATTAAAATATTTAAAACTTGACATACTTGATTACATTGAGGCATATTTATGCATTTCTGTAATAGAATGAAAGCATAAAAACGGAGAATAGGAATAGGTGAGAATTTTTTAAATTTTGTGATCATTTTGTAGTTCTTATATGAAAAGTCTTAAAGGTGAACTTGATCAATTGGAAAATAATGAATTATTCTCTAATAAATGTAGGAGGAAATTTTATAAATATTTAGATATTAATGATATGGATTTATAAATGTTATCAAAACTATCAGTCTGATTAATTAATTGTTGGGAATGTATAGTAGTGCACAATAGTAACATTATTACTTCTTTTTTTTTCATTAGTATTCTATCAAAAACTTATATAAGTGGTTTTTAGCTATCATAAAAATTTATATCAACTAACCAAGTCTATGATAGGAGGACTATTTTTTGATACAAATATAGTTATATAGAAAATAATGTATTATTATATATGTTTGAATGTGAAATAAAAATTGTTGATAGTCAGTTTGAGATAGAGGTGTGTGAACATAAAACACATTTATTTTAGAATGTGTATTTCTTATCAAAACTTTAGCCAAAATAATTCAAAATCATTTCTTGCATTGTTGGTTCACAATGCCCATTTATTTACAAAATAGTCAGATTGTGTCATACTAGTGTTGCATAACAAATTGTTTGTATTGGACACAACACTAGTTCTCAAATGACATTGTATTCTCTTTATGTGCTACTCTTGTGAGGGGTAGGGTCACTTCCTGACAAAAGGTGTGTATGGGACTATTAGTCTTTGGTTGAAGTTAAAACACTTGATTTATGCTCTCCTTTTTTGAAGTCGGAGAATACAAAAAATTGGGTTACCAAGAGACATTATTTGAATTTCAAATGATAAATATATTGTTGATTATTTATAAAAAAAATTAGTATGTCATCATGATGTGGATGGTACCTCATAATACATATTTTATATGATGTAATATTCATTAATTATTTTCTAACAAAATTGTTCTTTTGAATCTCTTAGTTCTAATCACGAGTTGGTTGTAGTATTAATTAGATGAATGCATATTCATTTATTGTAAATGATTTGTGTAATGATATATTTTATATATTTCTCTTTGGAGCAATCATAAAATATTGAATTAACTTAAAAAATTGTAATATTTTGTTAGACAAGATTTTGATATGATTTTAGAGAACTGTCATGTTCATGGGAATATATATATATAATAGTATTTTCAGATTTTCATAAAAGTAGTTATAATTGGAGAAATTCAGAGTTGAAGTTTAATTTTGCCTGAATTTGTCTTAAAGGAGATGTTAAGCTACAACATAGATAGCCACATCCAAGACTCTTTTGCCTAAAAGAGTTCACTTGAAACTTTATATATGAAAATGAATCATAATTTAATTTTTTATTTAAAAAAATTATTTGTGTCATGTAAGTATCATGTGGTTTCAGGCAAAAAAAAATTAAAACAAAAATTGTTTTGTTAAAAACTTTTGTTGAACAAAAGTGGTACAATTCTATGATTTTATCCATAAATATAAAAATATATTATTAAAAATTGTGTGAACTTTTCTACATATAATTTTAAAACATATATTTAAAATCTATACATGAAATCTTAAAAATCAATGATGATTAAAATAAAATTAAGTTAAACTGTTATTTCAATTTTGTGGTTGAACTCACCTCACTACAAAGTAAAACAAATTTTGTTACAAAATAAATTCAATTGTTTTTCTTTTATTGAAATAAGATTTAAAAAACGCTACAGCAAACAGAATACGGCAGAACAGCCAAGGCTAGCAGACAACAGAGCTTTGAAAAATAGTCTAAGAGTAACAGACATGAACTTCTGCTGCACATTCTTAGTTAAAAACTGTTTTGCTAAAACGTATTTTGTTAGACGAAAGTATGACACAATTCTATGTTTTTATCTACTAATTATTAAAAAAGTATATTAAAAATTATTTAAATTTGTTTTCATATCATTTAAAAATATATACTTGGAATCTACATATGAAATCTGAAAAATCAATAATGATAAAAAATAAAATTAAGTTAAACTGTTGATTTCAATATTGTGCTTGAACTCACCTCATTACAAAGTACAAAAAAATTTATTAGCTACAGTAAATAGAATACAGCAGTACAGCCAAGGCTAGCAGACAACAGAGCTTTGCAAAACAGTCTAAGAGTAACAGATGCAGTTGATCAGACATGAACTTTTGCTGCATATTCTTAGATTCACTCACGTATAAAAATGGCAGAAATAAACATAACATTTATTCAAAACTGAAATCAAGCTAATACCTGTTCACTTATAGAACAGAAAACAAACAAGAACACTGCTTAACAGAATTCATAGTTAAGAACATACAGACACAGTTGTAGGTACTAGGTCGGCACAACAAACTGAACATTTCACCCTTAGATTCTATGATTGCAATATTTCTCATACAAATACTATGCTACTGCATAACCCAGGGAAATAAAAAATTTGGTAACTGAACCGACTTTAAATAACTGGCACTTAGAACTACATACCACACTAGTATTCGCACGGACTAGTTTGACGAGGACTTTTTGTTGCAGTTATAAAACAAGCAGAAAACCTGGGTTGCTGTAAGCGACATTAGTATCGCTCCAGATAAAAGTGATAAATTCAGCCAAGGTCTTGAACAGTACCTTTTATGAAACTGAGCCAAAATAACACTCCATTTTTTGCCGTAATGTTTGTTTGTTTCTTCTATGGCTTTGTCTATGGGGTCAAATGTAGTTTCCCACCTTATTGCGTTCATAGAATTCCACATCTGGGAAACCTCTGTATCCCTACGCATTTTACTAATAAGAATGCCACATCTCTTGAGCAGAGCAACATCCCTCTCCGTATCAATCAAATGGTCCATTAAATATGTGTAGCGCGTGAGGGGCTTTTGTTCAGTATGTAGGTTGACTTCTAATGCGATTAAGTTTCTCAAGACAACCTCTGTAGAACCATCGATTTTGATTTTAGGTAAGAACAAAGTGGAGATTGTTTTCTTAAATTTTATTTCCTCCAGGTCTCCTGAATCATACGGTACAAATTTTATCCCCGCTTCACTCAATTGTGATGCCGATGGAAGGTTTCCAGCTGTTGTAGCAGATATCCTCTTTATACTGTCAATGCCTCTTGAATGATGTATTGGCTCCTCCTTGAAAAGCCTCGTCTTGAGAAGGGAGAGCACACTACCGCATGCTTTATTCTGCGGTTCAGAATTATGTCGCACCGTTTTAGGTGAAGACGCAGTAACGTAACCATAGAGATAGTCGAGAACATGACTTTTGGTCTCCACATCCACATTAAATTCAGCTGGTTTCTCACGGAGAAAAGGATTGAAATGCAAACAGGCAGCCTACATAATCAAGGTTTCAACTTTTAGTATTAAAATGAAATAGTGATTATTTCAAATTTTCAACGGTAACAGCGTACATTTTCTAAAGAAAGGCCTAGAAGCAGGAGAAGATTGGAAGCGAAAATCTTTATATAGTTTATCTAACTACTTTAGAGGAAAGACGAATTTTTTCGGGGATTCAATCTCTGTGTATAAAAATATTCAGGGCTTTGTTTTTTTTAAAGAGGAATAACTAATGCGTGTTGGAAGTTGAAGCTCTTGCCTGTAGTATTCTACCCAGATATAACTTTTCTTCCGATCTTATAGCCTGAGATATCTCTATTTGACTTTGGCTCTTCGTTCGCCGAATTCCTCCATTATGCTGAGATAACTCTATTTGACGTTGGCTCCTCGTTCGTCGAATTCCTCCATTATGCTGAGATATCTCTATTTGACTTTGACTCCTCACTTCTGTCTCTGACAGGATGAAATTAGCTGTCACACAGAGCACCTCGATGAGCAGAAATGTTGGCACCTGATTTTCAAGCATGAGGATGTCGTTCTTCATAGCAAACCAAAGCAGGGTCTTTCTTTTTGATTGTAAAATAGTGGGTTTGTGCATGAGACGGGATCCCGCCGTTGTATGGACTCCGTAAATCTTGTAACTGGAAACCAGAAACTGGACAATAAAAGAGGCATCAAGAGCAAGCATCCAAGACAACGTCTGGACGTCGTATTGAATATGCTTATGGTAGCAGGCCCTTATTCGATCTTTTAATAACCATACGCGCTCGACAAGCTTGGTGAACTTGAATGGACTGAAATCCCTTTCCAGTGCGCTCGCCATTTTCAGTTTGTAAGTGTCCATCTCTTCGTAGTGCTGTAGTTTCTTATAATGGTATGGTCCAATTGAAATCACTTGAGGAATGTATGATTCCGGCCTTAGTCTCAAAAGAGGCTGAGCTATGCCGAATATGCACAAAAGAGACTCTCTTTCATCCGCTTCCACTTCATCTTTCCTCCTGCTATCTTCCACATCTATTAACCACTCCGATTCATGTTCAGTTGCTCGATCCATATGAGAATTTATACGGTCAACAGTCCTGGATAAAAACCTAAAGCCCAACAGTTCAACCAATTCAGACTACCACAGTTCAATGCCCTCGCTGTTGACGATCTCTCTGTTAGAAATAAATTAATTATGTGAAGGCTGTCGGCACAGACCAGCTGACCACACCATCTAGAACCATCCAGCGCCGACTCCAGCAGACAACGTGCTGAGACTATTTCACTTGTCATCATTAAATTCTCTAGCTAACACCACTCTACAGTAGTTGGAGTATTTATTATGTATTTGATTATAAATTGAATACTTGAGTATGTATTCGGCAGAGCTCATCTTTATGGGTTTCTCCTCTATACCTCAGTTTTTAACTTTCTCCTCTGCATTCCATTCATTTATGGATAACAGCAGGGGAATTCATTTATTTATATATCCCACTCATTTATTTATTTTAAAAGGTGCAATGCACCCATATTATTAGGGGTAAACGCTTTTGACCGGAGCTATGAACCGGATACAAGAAACCACAAGAAACAACCAAATCCGCGAGCACAATAGCCCAGCGAAGGCACAAGGCCTGCGAGCACTTTGGCCCAGCGAAGATTTGAACTCTGGTGGCTGTCACTACAACCAAGCGACTTGACCACCGAACCACGCCCTCATGGGCATTTATATATCCCACTTATTAAGCTAGAAGTGGAATTCATTTAATTTCGTTGATCTTAGATGTGTTCAGACTTAGCAACAAAGATAGATTTGCTGTGTGTTATGTCGTCATCTCTCCCTAGCATTTGTAAAGTTCAAGTAGTCAGAAATATTTTAAAATGTGTGTATGCTTTTTTATTTTATTTTTTTTGGTCTTTTCTAGCATTTGATGAGTTTGAGGATTTTTTAATTTTTTTTAAGCATATAGTAGGTCAATCTATGAGTCAATGTATGAGGTTAGTTGCAAGGTCATTAATTGAGTTATATTTTGTGCATAACATATGTTTTAAGTTTTAAGTTTGAATTCAAAAAATATATATATCTTTTTGTTGTATTTTCAAATTCTTTTTCTGTGTTGTTCGCGGAGGCTATTACCCCTCAAAAACAAATTATCCCTCCTCCTCTCAAAAATGCTAAAAAGAAGAAGATGGAGCCTTTAGGCTATATAACCATTGCAATTGAGGATGACCCATAGCCTCACCAATTGGGCAGTGAAAGGCGGTCTGCTAGATTGGCTAGTGTAAGCCAAAAGAAAAATGGTAAAGAAACTAAAGAGAAAAATTTAGTGCTTGATGATGAGGGTCTTGCCAACTTGGACGAAGATTTCCTCCCTAAATTTGAGGATGATAGTCAAGATAACACTAGTTTGGAGGAAGAAAAGAGGAAATAAATGTTGAGGAGGGGAAGAATAACAATGTGGAAGAGGAAATTTCTCTTGAAAAGAATGAAGAGGATTCTGAAGGACTTGAAAGGGACTAGGAATTTGGTAAGGAAAACCCTAACGAGGAGTTAGAAGAAAAGAAAAAAGAAAAAGGAATATGCAACGACCTTGACCAAAATGTGGAAGATAAATCGAAGGAAAGGCCTAGCTACTCCTTGAATGATGTGCTCGAAGGAGATGATGAGAAAATAAGAAACAAAATTGTTGCCCTCAAGGATGATGTTGGTAGTGTCACTTCTATCATGGACGGGATCATGCAACATGCTATTTTTGGTACCGTGTCTGGTAAGTCCAATATAAGGAAAATTAAGATGAAAATTGGGAAAGAGTAGGAGGAGATGACTCAAAGGACTTTGGTTATTAACAGTGTTAATGTGAAGGACTAGAGGACGACCATGGACATGTTGAAGACAAATTGGGGTCTCATTAGCTTTTTTAAAAAGTAAATGTTTTTGTTTTGTTGTCTTTGTTGTTTTGTCTTCTTTATGGTCTATGTTCCTTCTTCTGCTACTTTTTTTTTGGTATGAGGTTTGTGTGCCCCCTTTTGATGGTTTCTGGTTACTTGGCATGGTTGGCCTCTATTTCTCTGCTTGTTTTGTTTAAACTCTTGGGTATAGGAGCCCTTCCCTTACTTTTAATATCAAAAACATATGTTTCTATATACAGTTGGTCACTTTAAAATGTTAAATCTTTGAAATTAGAGAGATATAACTTGCACTACCTATACAAAGGTGTCCCCAATAATACATTCTAATAGATCTTTGTTTACTAGACAATATAATTTCTTTTGCATTATTGCTTGATACAAAGTCACTCTCTGGATGAATCGAGTAAATAAGATAAAATTCTATGCAAAATCATTACTTTTAGTTTGCTCTAGTAGACTATTGTATGCCAATACTAAACTTATGTTTTAAAACATTATACATACCACCCATGGATATTCTCACTTAAATGTATTCCTTAAAGGCCCCCAACGATGTGATCAAATACATGGTTTTAGTTTCATAGTTTTCATTTACTTGACTTTGTGTTTTAGGTTTTATATTGATGAATATAAAGTAGAAACATAATTGATGATGACCATCATTTCTATCAACATCAACTATTGATACCTAAAGTTAGTTATAATTTGAAATTTTCTTTCTTCCTCTCTGCCCCCATGGACATGTGTCACCTTTGAATTGTTGGTATGAAATGGTTAATAAAAAAAATAGTCTATTTTCTTTATATCTCTCTCTTTTTTATATTCCTCTCTATCAATCATAGATTTTTTAGTTGTAAAACTTTCCAATTGGTGAATAGTTCATATTAGAAAATTTCATTTTAGTAAATATAATGGCGACTATCAAGGGTCCAAATCACATGAATTTTTTAATTTAATCAATCAATTACTTGTTAAATTTCTATGAATTTATTTATGAGGCATTTATAAGCAATATTTTTGTCATCGTAAACTGCATACTTATAATGGATGCTTATTGACATAATTCTTAATAGCATTAAAATGTCACCATTTATTAGGACCAATTTTTCCAATAACATTGTGATGTCATCCTACTTATATGGATTTAATCACCCTAATTATAACAATGTATCTTTTTGATAATGGTCTGAATCACCCAACATTTATATCAATTATTTTATAATCACATGGGATTTGCAAAAAATTTACTCAATTTTTAAACATGCAAGATTTCCCAAATGTGAATTCATATAAATACAATAAAAATTTGAATTAATCTTTGCACATTTTGTTCTACTCTCAATTCCAACTGACTTGATTACTAAATATTTACATCCTCTAAATTTTTTTTTTTTGGAATCCTTTCTTTGGTTTCTTCAATGCTTAGTGCTTGCTTGCTACCATAAACAACTACTTGAGAATTAGCAAGTTGGCGAAAGGCAAGCGATAATTTCATTATTATTTTATAATGTTAGATTTCTTGTATGCATACAAAATGGTTTAGATCATTTTGCATATGATATTGAGTAGTCTTCAATGGTGACTCATGACCTCAAGTGTTTTTTTGTAATTTCCAATTCATGAGAGATAATGAGTAGGAGTTAATTTCTTCAAAGTAATAATTTTTTTTTTTTGGTTTCTTCAAAGTAATAAATGGTGCTCATCAAAATGTTGAAATATATTTCCATACAAGTTGATAATTATTATGGTCTATTGGATCAAACCTTCAACATCGAAACTTGTGGTATATATTAATAAACAAGAGAACACCTCACAAAAAGATTATAATACTTTACATGAAAATGCTAGAGATGATGTTCCACAAGATGATCAACTGTACCTTCATTCAGAGGTGATGCAAGAATGACCTTCGAATGAAGGTAAACCTTTAATCTAAAATTTAAATTTTATTTTATTTATACTTGTAGTTTTTATTTGGTAACAATAAACATTCTATTAAAAAAATAAAATTATTTAACATTTTATAATTTAAGATATTATTATTTTATAATACCTTAATTTTGAAAAGAAGAAATACATCAAAGTATTATAGACTTTGATAGTATCTTTTTTATTTTTTTCGACTACAAGAATCGAGCAGCACGACCCCCTATAAACTGCAATGCGCCTGGTAAACTTTTTAATGTGACCGGCGGCACTAGCGCGACACTCCCTTTTAACCACGGGGGTGGGGGAGACTAGACCTCGTGACCAACCTCTTGCAACAGGAAAGATTTAGCAAACCGAGCTAGGGCCCCAACTCCGACTTTGATAGTATCTTTACTAGTATGTTCTAATTTAATTATTTGTGCACATTTTTTGTAGGGCTATATTATTCTATTATAGCACAATTCACACTCTAGGGGTTGCTCAACTAGGAGTTGAGTTAGTGAAAAAATTGACTAGTTTATAATACATGACGTGTTTATTTTATGTTTATATTTGACATGAAAATTTATATTATTTGACATAGAAATTTATATTAAGTATTTGACATGGACATATATGTTTGATATATTTAACATGGACATTTATATTTGATGTTTATATTGCATAAAAGTTATATTTGATTTTGTGGATGTGTTTGATATAAAAAGAAACAAAACAAGGGTGTTGTCCCTTTAGAACAAAGGCCCCACAGGCCATTAACAACAAAGCAACACAAACAACACAGTGACAACAAGGTCTAAAAATGTAACCAATACCCTAAACCATTTATATCAAAAAGAACAACAAAAAACTCATTCAAATACTACTACTACTAGTAATGCCAATCATGAAACCATGATTTAAAGCAGTCTTAACCACAGACCACCAAGGGTCATACTAGTCATAAGAAAACTTAACCACAATAGCAATGTCTTTAGCAAAATAAAAAGAAACTATGGCCAAAGAAGCCAACATCAGCCAAAAAACCTAGGTCCCACACAATCCTAATCCTTCTTCCCACTACATGGCTTGATCAAACTTATGGTGGCCCAATCATCAGTCAAAAAATTGAGAAGTTCCTTGCTGACGGCCTCTTCCTTTGTATTGTCTATGGGTTTTTCCTTCTGTAGCAGACACAGGGTGGTGGCAAACCTGTGCATGATCTTCAATGTGAACCGAGTAACATCCTACAATCTTTTTTCCAAATTTTCCACTTTGTATTTAAGGTTGTCAACCTCCTCCTAGATGGTATCTTGTTTACTGCAAGCTTCCTCCATGGGGGCCTTGACCTTCATGATTCTATTACTAGCAGGATTGGCGGAACCCCTTTTCAGACTTTTAGAAACATGAGAGGAGCTACTAGCAAAAGCCGAATGAGCCTCCTCCTCCTTCGCCTTTTCCTCCTTACTCTTACTCTCACTCCCCTCCCCATTGTCAGAATCCAATGCCTCCTTAAAAATCTTTTCTTTGTCTTGCTTGGTGACCAATCTGTTAGACCTACGGGGGGTACTAGTCTCCTCAGTGATCTCAACATCGGAGGCAATTTGCTAAAACTTAAACTTGGTTTTCTTAGAGGCTTTGGCTTTAGTTTTCGAAGTGGGGGCTATGTGTTTTTTATCATTTTTCCTAACCACAAGTCCCTGAGTTGGGGATGTGTCCTAAGGAGAGGATTTTGCGACAGGGTTTTTTATACATTTTTTCTTGTTGGGGCCAGGGGTATCCATAATGCTAGCAGATGGAGGAGCAGAAGAGACAAGAGCTTCCTCCACAGTGATGAGTCGAGGAGGACAAATGACAAGGTGGAAATAGTAGAGCCTGTGCATAAGCTCTTAGTGGAGAATGGTATAATTTCTCTTGGTGGATATTGATATATTTGACATGCTTATTTTATGTCAAGATATATGACTTAATTACTTAATAACTTTAACATTAGATTGTTTTAATATACAATGGATATTGGATATTTACATGTATTGAGATATTTTCTCAAAATACACAAAAAACTAAATATAATTTAATAATAAAATCAAATAAATCCTTCTTTATACTATAAGCTAATAACAAGTTCTTCTCATTTTTTCAAATTCAATGCAATTTATGTGTTTGAACATATGATATCATATTAATCTCTATAATTTAGTAATACAAAACTTATAAATCTATAATCAACTATATAACACTTAATATTTTGAAAAGTGTAACCAATTCAATTGAATCATTTTGAATACTTGATCAAACAAATCCTTTTTAAATTATATATTAATAAAGAAATCTCATTTGGCGGGGCCCTAGCTCGGTTGGCTAAGTAATTCCGTTGCGGCTCTGCTGGTCATGGGTTCTAGTCTCCCCTCGTCCCGTGGTACCGGAGGGCGTGTCGCGCCAGCGCCGCCGGTCACGTTAAAAAGTTTACCAGGCGCACTGCAGTTTATAGGGGGTCGTGCTACCCGATTCCTGCAGTCTAAAAAAAAAAAAAAAAGAAATCTCATTTCCTCTTTAAGTCCAATGCAATTTATGAGTTCAATAGATAGGATATCATTTTAATCTTTAAAATTTAATAAAATAATTCAAATAAACATGTTTGATTCAGTTTTTAATCGAAGAAATGGGGTAAACTTTTATTCGCTGGATTCTCCCGTGACTAAACCACAACTGAACTTCAGCACTGACACATCATTACAGGTCTTGCTTGTTACGTGTGCTTCTGCGATTCACGCACTATCCCAGGACGAACTACACCCACTCATTCATACTGTCGAAACAGGACTGACAAAGACTATTTTAACAACAAAAGTCGTGCTGAATCGACTGCTACTGATTATTCAGTGAATGATGATAGACATTTCTATTGTCGTTTTAATTAAAGTCCAAGCGAATTCTGTCTTGAGGAGGCATCATTGTACTCGCAGCTTTTTGTTTTGTCAATTCGCGATGATGAAATGAAATACATTATTTGTTTTGTCAATTCGCAAGGATGAAATGAAATATTTTAATAATGTGTGACGGGGCCATCAGCAGAGAAAAAAATCCTAAACAATTTGCAATCTCCCATCGAGATCCAGGATTCAATTGATAAATCACTCTAATTGATAACATGGAATCAACTTTCTTCGAAACGATAAGTCTTGTACGATATGGGAGAGGGTCCAGTAGTTGTACATGGTTCAATTGCTGTTATAACACCTATGCTTAAAATATTTGGTCTTACCACTTATTTATTTACGCCGAAGGCGTATCCTATTTGAAGAGGATCGAGCTAAGTTTGCCGATCAACGGCTGGAGCGTCTGCTGTACCGTGGGAGATGATTGAAACTGTTTCGTCCGTTGATTGTTGAGCTGCAAAAATATGACGAAGTAGTTTCTGGTTTTCTCTTTCTCACACGGAAATCATAGACCCGAGGATAAATGCATGAGTGGCTGAATCTCCAAAGGCAATGGCACCCAAACACCTCATTACAACTTGTTCCATTTTGAGGCATTCAACATCACGCGGGTGGAACGTTAGAGCCGAAGAAACTTGTTTTTACTCCTGTTTCGAATGAACTGCTTATTGGAAACTTTTGAGCAAAAGCAAGCGGCAGGTGTAAAGCTAAATTCCATAAGCTATGCTAGCATACTCCCAGGCTCTGTCAAAATGGGAGCTTTTGAACATGATATGGACATCAATAAAATCATAATGAAAATGGGATATTTTTTAGATGTTGTAGATGCCAACGCCATGGTAGATATTTGTGCAAAATTTGGAAGTATACACAAGGCATGGGGGTTCTTTGACGTGATGCCTTGAAAGAATTTGGTTTCCTGTACTGCATTGACTGCATGATATGCACAAAATGACGTCCTTGGTGAGATTATAAGGCTTTTTAAAGAAACACCTAATAAGAATGTGGCCTTATGGACTAAAATGATATCAGGATATGCACAAAATGGGTTATGTTGAAATGTCCTTTGAAACTTTTAAGCAAATGAAAATGGCAGGTGTACAGCCAAAGTAAACAACCTTTCCCAGCATCCTCTCAGCCTGTGCCAAAATGGGATATTTAGAACAGGGCAGGAACATCCACCAAAGCATAATTGAGGATAAATATTTGTCAGACGTAGTTGTGGATGCCCTGATAGACTTGTATGCAAAATGTGAGAGCATAAACAAGGCACGCGAACTGTTTGACAAAATGCCTTAAAGAGATTTCGTTTCGAAATGTACAAAAGACTTTGCAAGCATAGAAGCAAGTGAATTTGGCAGGAGTAAAGCCGGACTCCACAAGCTTTGGTAGCATCCTCATAACCTGTGCTAAAATCAGAACTTTAGAACAGGGCATGGACATCCATCAAAGCATAATCGGAAATGGATTGTTGTTTGATGTAGTTACAAGTTCCCTGCTAGACACATATGAAAATTCTAGAAAATATAGACAAGGCAGTTGTGCTGTTTGACTAAATACCTCAAAAAGATGTTGTCTCATAGACAGGAATGATGGACGGATATTCGCGAAACGGGTTTATTGAGAAGGCCTTCGAAACTTTAAACAAATGCAATTGGCAGGTGTAAAGTCTAACTCCACAACCTTTGCCAACATCCTCCCAGCCTGTGCAAAATTGGGAAGCTTTGCAGCAGAGTATGGACGTCCAGCGAAACATAATTGAAAGCACATTGTTGTCCAATGTTGTAGTCGCAAGTACTCTTGTAGACATGCATGCGAAATGTGGAAGCATACACATCACATCAACTGGTTGACAAAATGCCTCAAAGATCTGTTCTCATAGAATTCTATCATCGCACGATATGCCCAAAATAGCTTTTGTAAGGATTCTTTCAAGCTTTTTGAAATAAAGTAAGTACTTTGGAACGCCCTGATCGTGGAAGCCTTCAAGGGTAATTTGCTTTCTCGTAAATTCACAAGTTCTGATTTTTATATTTCAATTGAAAGCTATATCTGATGAATTGACAAGAATGAATAAAATTGTGTTTTCTCTTTTCACTGAATGTTGATATGGGATGATAGTTTCACCCACTCTGTTGTTGACTGAACTTCATCCACTCTTAAGCTGGCTTTCTGTAAATCCAGAATCTGTCAGGTATGGATGATTTCTCTAGCGATGTGATCAGATTTTATTCTCAAGAGGGTTGGTTTTATTCTCCTGGCTCTTGTTACTTGAGAAGAAGAGAACCCGCATTCTTTTGTTAAAAAACCCGATATAACATTGAGTAAGGCTGAGGAAGGAGTTGATGATGAAGAAGAAAGTGGCTTTATTCTTTTGTATGAATAGAGCTTAGTATTTGACATTAACTATATTAGTTTCAATGTCTTTAAAATTTCATCCTCATTTCCACATGAACAAATAAATCATTTAATCTCCAGCCCAATGTCTTCAAGGTAGCCAATGGATCCAAAACTGGTTTTAGCTTTGGTTTATTACATTTTTCTATCTGGTTCATAGATTTCCATGGAAACTTTAAAGTCTAGATTTCTCTGAACCTATTGAGAGTCTACCCTGCGTCACCCCAAAGCAAGCTGTCTCTTGCGGGGCTTCCAATGGATTTGAACCGTAGACCTTCAAATTGCCACTCCTCACAGGATTTATTGTGTTAACCCGTGTTAGCTGAAGTATAAATGAGCAGCTCTTCTTTTGGTAGGAAAATTTGGCATTCATATAATGTTCTGCTTATTATTTGTATGAGACGTAATTCTTTTGTCTGTGATCAAAACGACCAGAATGTTATCTTAGTCCTTTTCAGGAACAAATTTTATCTTAGTCCTTTTGGGGAACAAATGTTATTGCTAATAATTTGCATTTTAATTTATTTCTTTTTACTATCACAAATCTTAACCTTGGAATTCTTCTACTTTTTACAAAATTAATGTTTCAAATTACAACAAATTTGATTAGAAACATCAAAATGTTGTCACTCATCCAAAGAATTTAGTAAACCACAGTTTGATTTCTTAAAAGGGGTCATAGATTGGCCAAGTTTTTATAAAACCACAGTTTCCTGTAACCGACAATCCCAAATACTGAAACTGTTCAAAAAGATTAAAATTCTGCCTCCAGCTCAAATTTTTATAAAACCACAGTTTCCTGTAACCGATAATCCCAAATACTGAAAGTGTTCAAAAATATTAAAATTCTGCCTCCAGCTGTTTCTTAGATGCATGATTAAAATGGCAAACTTTAAGTGTTTCACAAGGCTGGGCTTAACCAGCACACTCTAAGCGTTGACCACGCTTAAGTGGCTGGTGTGGGGCCCAATTACCTGTCCCACTTGCTGATCGCCGTTTCCGTTTCTCCCGTTCACCGTTAGCATTCAAATTGTTCCCGCGCAGTCTCACCGTTTCAGCACATTCAAAACCAGGTTTCCCACGCAATTGGTTTTCATTTGTCACTCTTGAACTGTGCAAAAATGGCAGCTTTGGAACAAAGTATGGACGTCCATTAAAGCATAACAGACTAGGGATTATTCAATATGCTCTGGTAGACATGTATGCAAACTCTGGAATCATGGACAAGGCACGTCAACTGTTTGACAGGATACCACAAAGAAATCTGGTCTCGTGAAATGCTATGCTTGCAGGATATGGACAAAATGTGTTTGCTGAAAAGGACTTACAGACTTTCAATCAAATTTAATCGGCAGGTGTAAATCAGAACTCCGCAATCTTTGCCAACATCCTCCCTGCCTGTGCCAAAATGGGAGCTTTGGAACGGGGTATGGACATCCATCACAGCAGAGGAAAGCATTTTTTTGTCAGATGTTGTAGCTGCAACCGCCCTGGTAGAATCTATTATTTAGCATGTATCTATTTAAAAAAACGATTAAGAGTCACTTGCAAGCTGACTATAATCCTTATTTTTTCGGTGGTTCGATAGAAATTTGCTTATTTCTCATATACTTAGTGTAATTGATGATAGATATTTTCAATTTCTAATATTATAGTTTTATATAATTCTTATGTAATTTATTGTATGAGAATAATCTTATACTATTTCAAATTATAATTTATTTATGTAAAAATTTAAAGATTATATTGATATGAGCTCATATATATAATATTTTTCACATTATTATTCAAATTTAGGATAGTGGTGATACATTTTAGCCTAACCTCCTCTAGCTATCTTTTTTCTTGTTCATCTTAGAATTCTTAATTCAATTTATCTTTGTGTAGCTTCCAAGTCTAAAATTATACAATGACGCTTGTAATAACCTATTTCAACTATTTTTCTTTATGTAAGGAGCATTCTATAGATATTTGTAGTAGATACTCTTCAATATTTACTATTGATTTCTCTAGGGATTCATTAATTTAGTAGTTGTTCACTAGCATTGTTATGTATGATATATCATATTTAAAATTGGTGGAGAGAGAGATTTATATTAAATTCACCTATTGATATTATGGTGTAGATGTAAAAAGTGTTGTAGTTGGGAGGTTCTAATTACTTCTATTGGACGATAAACTCCTTAATTTTTCTCATAAGTTCCAAAATTTTATATTATATAAGAGTAATAAATTTGTCTGCTCTTTTAATTTTATTTTTTTAAGCCTTTACTTCCTATTTTTTACCCAACCTCCTACCATGTGGTGTATCATTAATGTGTTGGTAGTCTCCTTTATTCATTTTGTTAAATAGTTCCATCTTCAGAAATATTTGTGTTTCTTTCTCAATCCATCTTTATTCTATTCTCATTTCTTCTATATGAGTGGTATTTTTCTAAATCTATTTGACATAAATTTGTTTCCTATTCTCATTGTGCAATTTCATCATGTAAATCTTTCACCAATTCATCCAAACTATATATCCCATATCATAAAATAGATTTTATACTTGACCTAAATTATTCTTATTTATTATATCTATTTTTGTTAATAAGGTGTTCTAGGCCTTCTTTGTAGCCTCTATTTTTCATTACCAACACTCTTATTGACTTCTATATCTTTTGACAAGAGAGTATTTACTCTCTATTTAGATAAGTTTTGTATATTTTCTGCTAGCTTGTCTCTACTATTTATAAGAGATCATTAGTTATATTTTCTAAGACATATATCCTTATTATTTATTTCATTTGTACTATCTCTTCTCTTTTTTCTTAAATATGTTTACAAATTCTTCAAGAAACTTCTTAATGATTTGTAGTGCATTATATGAGGACTTCATGTTTATTCTAACATTACTTTTAAAATAATTCATTTTATTTTGTTGGATTTTTGTGTATATATATTTTTCTTGTGTAGGCATTCCTATTGTAAAAAAGGTGATCTATACAACAATTGGACATCTATTGTGTCTTCTTATTCTTCAAAAAAAAATCTACTTTCATCCTTTTAGGTTCTTTTTCAATCACTTTTATTTGTAATCATGGCACAAATGAAAAGGTGATGGATTTTATCCTCTATTATTAATGAGTTATTTCATAGATCTCCTATAACTTCTTAAATTTAATATCGAGAGGGAAGTTATTAAGAATATGTACCCAAAGCTTTGCAATAAAAACTCTTTCATAAATATCCAACTTTTATAACACTTTACAACACCTTCTTTAATTATACATAGGTGACAGATCAGTTTAAGGCCATCTCCTCTTTGACCTTTATGCCTCTATTTATAAATAACCCTATCATATTCTCAAGAAACAAACAATTATACAAAGAATAACACTAATAACTTATGGTTTTCTCCTTAATCCAACCCTAATAATTAACTAAACTAATTGAATATACCTTTCTCATCTTCGTCATTTGAACTTACAATCTCCCTTCATTCACAAGCTAACTCTAATTGGATAAAGCTAGAAAAAATCCCAATTCTATCTTTCATGAGATTCTTTCCAATAACCCCATCCAATTTCATCCTGTTCAACCCTTTATCCCCAACTTTTTTTATTATTCTACCAAATTTTCCAAATCTTTTTACTATATATAGACCTATTTTGCTATGAAACATGCCTTAATAAATTATCCTCTCCTTTTTATTTTCTTAATTAGCTCTTTGGACTACCTTATCACCAAATCATATTCCCTTTACCTATTTTTTTTCATCTTCATTTTCATAAATTCTCCTAAGATATCCTTTTGTTAATCCAACACTAGTAATTACTGAAGTTATTTTTCTTTTTTTCTTAAGTTAGAACTACATGGCCTTTTCCTTGAGTTTTTCCTCTCTTTTTTTTTCCTTTGTATTAGTTTTCCAATTTCTCTTTTGTCAATGAGTATTCTCGTATTCTACACTTTTTTTACATTTGATTTCTTACATTGTCTAATATTTACTTCTCTACTTTACTTATTCATTACTACTTTAGCATCATAGGTTACATTTGAACTTGACAATTATTCATTTTCTAAACATGGTGCCAACACATTCTTATAAAACTATTATATTTGGGACAAATATAAATATCATGTAATTAATCACCACCAAAACCACATGTGGATTTTCCTCCTTTTTTTTCTACACTCATCACCATAATGTCCTAGAGTTTACCGTAGTTATAACATTTTGGCCTTTGGGTCCTTCCTCTTTGTCTAGTTCCTATATTATTATTATTGTTGTAGCCTCCCCTACCACCTCATTTTCAATAGCTATTATGATAAATCATGGAGCAACCTATATATTGAATTTGTGGTACCATATAATGTATATTATTAGGTGGTCTTATACTTTTTCTCAATTGAAGTTCCCACTAGCCATGTGCCAAACAAACATTGAATGCTATTATAGCTAAACCCTATGCTCTCTCCATACCCAAATCTAAAAATGTTTCCCTAGGACCAATCCATGAAAAATTGGTTCATATTCATCTTCTTCATGAATTAACATTTGAAACCTATTTTTGTCATGTTTGTCACACTTTATACTTTATAATATATATGTACTATCATTCTATAGAAATATTAAAGTTCCCCTCTTAGTGTGTAATCCCTCTTCATGCCTTTGATTATCAAACATTCATTCCTTAGATGTTCCTCCCTACTATAATTTTTAAACCAAATTTTACTTCTTCTAGGTGGGGCAGAAGTGTCAACCGTCTCACCAAAGTTCATTATAATTTATTACTCTAACATTACATTTTCTAACTCTAACTTGAAATTATCAATTTCACTTTCCCATTAAATCATTATCCTATATATTTGATTGGGAGTATATTTTAGTGATCAATTCTATTACATCCTTATATGAAGAGGAAATTTTCTCATCTACTTGTTCTACAATGTGAGAGGTTAAACCTAAAATAAAGCACTCAATTCATTTATTTTATGTCAAGTTTTCTTCTAGCTTTCTAACCACACTTTTAAATCATCATTCCTAATATTTTATTGATTCCTCCTTAGTTTAAACTATCATCTTCCATTTATTTATTTATTTTTTTGTTCATACATTAGGTGAGTGTAAAGTTTCCATAAATAGTTCACTCAGTTGTTTCCATGTTTTATCATACTTAGGGCATTCTTTAATACACCATATTAGTGCCTCATGATTGAGTTTCTCCACAAAATTGTATAATTGGGTTTAGTCATCATCTAAAATGCCAACGCCACACCATTGAAATTTCAAGGTAAAGAGATCATGTTCACTAGAATCCTTGGTGTATTTACGAAAAATAGGGAGCTTAATTTTATGTGCATCCTTTCTCCTAATCTATTATCTACTCTTGGATCTCTTTATCTCTTGCTATCATGGATTCTTTACCTAGTTTCACTCTTTCTCTAATTGACCAAAGTTCTTTTTCTACTATTATCTCTTGAAAATCGAACATCTAAGAACTCACATCCTAATATCTGTCATGTAAATCTCATACACAATTTCTTCTTGATATTGTTTTTTCTAACCCAATTAAGAATTCACTACTTAATGGAATCTTTAGAAATTCATCTTCATTTTGACAACATGGGATGTGACTCTTATTCCATGAGGTTCATTTCCTCATAGTGTCTCTTCAGCTTGGGAAATGTGTTGGTTGATAACACATCATTTATTAATTGATTTATCTTTAATTTTCTTTGATTGTTTTCTTTCTCAGCCTAGGAATTACTCTTTGTATCATCTCCAAAGTTTCCTTGTAAAACTCTACTTTTTTGGTGACTAGATTTTACTCTATTGCTAAATATTCTCTCCTCTTCTTCACCAATTGACTTCTTATTTCATTGATTGTTTATTTTATTTTCTACTCAATAGCAACCAAATCTATAGTATCCCAACAAATAAGGTTAAACTTCTCTAAGCTCATTGTTGTCTTATATTCTTTCAATTTCCTTATCATTTTAGTTAGATTTTTCTATATAGATCTAATTTAGGTTATAAATCACTCTATTTCAAGTGCATCCCTCTTGATACACTCTCTTGATGCTTCTCTTTTCCATTGTCTTTTGTCTCAATCTTAGGATTGTTTCAATGTTCTTCCTTCTTCTTTCTTCTTTTCTATCATGATAATTAAATTCTCTTCAAAATGTATCTTGGTGTCACCAATACATTCTTTTACTCTCTTATAATAATTTTTTTTCATAAATATTTAATTTGATCTAATTTATCCATCCTTAACTCCTTTATTTTTAATACCTTAATTTATCAAGAGGTACTACAAGACACACAGTATTACCACTTGAATTTATTTTTAATACCTACAATGATCTCTATCTTATTTTGTATTCTACTGGATTAATTTCAGAGGACATACCTTCTAGTGCACTTATGGGTTTTCATCACTAGTCTCCATTATGTTGCTCTTTTTATTTTCCAATTTAATAGGAATAGATCCAAATACCCTTTAGAATTTTTAGAAAGTCATTTATAGGGACAATATGCCTTAGTCTAAAATCCTTTTTCAAGGGCTAGATCATTGCATAAGACTAAGGAAATTTGGAAAATTTTATTGGTAGATATATAGATCATTAGTGAAGGTGGTCCTTGCAAGATAATCTCTAAGAATTAAGGGTAGATTTCCTATCTATCTAAGGCTAACCCTAAAGCTATTTATAGTGTTAGGGGTGTGAAAAGTAATAGAGGTTGCATGGATATGGGTAGAGGTTGCTTGGCTAGGAATATAGGTTACTTAGATACATAGGCCTTTTGATCGATCACTCTTTTAATTTTTAGAAAGGAATTCACAAGTAAATCATTGCTTGGATAAGGATGTTGTAAAATTTAATCACATCAAATGCACCTTTCCACTTGATTTGGGTGGTTAATTGCATGTAAGATGTGTGCCATGTTGTGATTAGTCCAAGAAAGTGACTAGGTGACACAAGAAAATATTCATATCCACATATGGCATTGGCTTGGTCATTAACGGATTATCTTGTGGTGGGTTTTAGTTGGTTGGTAAAATCTAAAGAAGTCTAGGTTGCATTGAGAAATTTTGGGAACTAGGGTTTAGGTTTACCACAAGCTAACTTACTTTTAGGGAAGGTTGTATAAAGAATGTTAGGAGTTTGAAAGTAAAATATGCAAGGAAGAGTGAGGATCAAGGAAAGGGATATTCAATACTAATGGAAGAAGAAGTTGGATCAAGGTGAGGGAAAATATGATACAAATAAATAATATGGACAAAAGGATAAAGGAAAGGAATCAATGATTAGGAATATAAAGTGCTAGATGTACTTTTTGATCAAGGAAAATATTGAAGTCCAAAATTGTATGACTCAAGAGAAATGGATTAAGGATCATTAATGTGGTGTGCCAAATGCTAGAAGGAAAAGAGTGATGGAAATAGGGTGGGAGCCTTTCAAGGTTTAGAGATTAGTTTTTCCAAACACATTTTACCTTTTAGATATGATGGCCTGAGTAAACCTACAAGTATGGATTCCACAAGGAGGAAGCGAGATGGGAAGTAGGTTGAGGGAAATGAGTAGGGAAAATACTAAAAGCCCAAGATTTTGAGACTTAAATGAAAAGTAAATCTTCATATTAGGAATTAAGGATGGTGAATACTCAAGCCAAAAGAAGAGGAAACATGGAAAATTGTAAGTGGAGAATAATTGAGCTTTATTGATTAGTCTTATAGCTTAAGTACATTATTATATGGAGACCTAAAATCATAAGGCCAAAGGAAAAGACAAAGTAGGGAGTGGAAGGGTGGGTAAAGCCATGATAAAGTACCTAGGTAATGAGAAGTAGTCAAAGGTCTCAATAAGAAATCGAAATGCTAGGTTTCAAGGAATGAAGGGAAAAAATATTAGCAAGAGGAAACCAACAAACCTAATAAAAGCTACAAATAGACATAATCGCCCATAACACTTAGAAATTTATATAGTTTCAAATATTTAGGCATGTGGCGAGTATCCTAAAAGACAAAACACTACAACAAGAACATTTTTAATAAGGGTGTCTGTTGAATGAATTCTTAGATTGGTTATAGATGGTGGCCAAAACATTGCACTATTAAGAAAGGAAGCACTCAACTTTGGATAAATTTGCACTTACTAATATAGGCCCCAACATCACCTAGAAAGGGGCACGACAAAGATATCACATAAAAACAATAGGGAAAAAATATAAGTCTTTGATCAAATATCAATGGATTCTATAGGCAACAAAATCAAACTAAAAAAGAATTAGAAGCACAATAGGGTCCTTTCATTAAAAAGAATATGTTAAGAAAGAGGCGCAAAAGGACAAACATCAATAAAGGAGTTAGTTATCTTATTTTATCTTAAACTAGAAATGGTGTTACAAGGCATAAATAAGTGGAAACTTTATTAGAGAATGTTCATAAGCATTCTAAGATAATCAAACCAACTTAGGAACCCATATATCAAGGTTTATCATAAGTAAAGTTTTTTAAAATAACTTCATTCATGAAATTAATCCTCATGAATTACAAGGCCCTTGATTGATCTATGGAAAAATGTCTATGCAATTGAGTTCATTTCCTCTTCATGAAATCAACTAAACTAATTGTTAAAAGTAGGAATTACAACAGTCTTGAAGATAAATTTCATTTCATTGTGATAATTAACACATACTCGAAGGTTCTTAACAAGACTAATAATTGTTGCAACAGGCATGTCAAGAAAACTAGAAGAAATTGACATCTTTTCACTATGGTGCTAGAGAAATAATTTGTTTCACTCCTTTTCCACACAACTAAGTGTCTTGCATCTGGACAATACCCAATTGCCTTCATCTCCCAAGCCAATTTCTCCAACTTTACATAGATTTACTATGTCTGTGGATGCCATTTGTCTCCTACAAAATAAGCACATGGCGTTCAATACATCTAGAAAGCTTGTTAATTCCTTATCCTTCATCAATCTCCTTACCATTCTCTCACACCACTGTCCACTACTGCATAGATGCTTGAAAGAACACAAGTCAATTTTTTTAAGATCCAAATAAAAAATAGCATTGTTATAAATAAACCTAAATCTATATTCATATGTGATCTGCAGGCAGCAAGAAAATACATCGGCACATCCACCACAGGTTTAGCTTACAAAATAGCTCTATCCTTTATGCTTTGATGGATGTCCATACCCTGTTCCAAAGCTCCCATTTTGGCACAGGCAAGGAGGATGGTGGCAAAGGTTGGCAGGCTGGGTTGTACACCTGCCAATTGCATTTGCTTGAAAGTTTCTGAAGCCTTTTCAACAAACCCATTTCGTGCATACCCTGCAATCATGGCATTCCACGAGATCACATTTTTTTGAGGCATTTGGTCAGATAGTTCACGTGCCTTTTCTATGCTTCCACATTTTGCGTACATGTTTAACAGGGCGGTTGTAGCTACACCATCTGACAAAAAAATGCTTTCCTTTATGCTGCGATGGATGTCCATATCCCATTCCAAAGCTCCCATTTTGGGATAGGCAGGGAGTATGTTGGCAAAGATTGCGGAGTTCTTATTTACGCCTGCCGATTAAATTTGATTGGAAGTCTGTAAATCCTTTTCAGCAAACGCATTCTGTCCATATCCTACAAGCATAGCATTCCATGAGACTAGATTTCTTTGTGGTATCATGTCAAATAGTTGGCGTGCCTTGTCTATGTTTCCATAGTTTGCATACATGTCTAGCAGAGCATATTGAATAATCCCTAGTCTGTTATGCTTTAATGGACGTCATTACTTTGTTCCAAAGCTGCCATTTTTGCACAGCTGCGAGTGACAAATGAAAACCAATCGCGTGGGAAACCTTGGTTTTGAATGTACTGAAACGGTGAGACTGTGCGGGAACATTTTGAATGCTAACGGTGAATAGGGGAAACAGAAACGAAAACGGAAACGACGATCATCAAGGGGAACAGGTAATTGGGCCCCACACTAGCCACCTAAGTGTGGTCAACGCTTACCCTGCGGTCCCATGGGGGGGCTTGGGCTCCTGTTTTCACGGAAGCAGGTGGTCTCATGGCAAAAAAAAAATTTGCTACAGGATTAAATAGAATCTTTCTCAGCCCGAATAAGTAGGTGGCTGCAAATTTCAGCTGGTGGAAATGGGGTGGGGCTAGAAATTGCTCCACCTGCTTAAATGTACTTCCTGCCACTTTTGGAGGGAAGTGATGTTTATTTATTAATTTTTTAGTCACATCATGCCATTCCACCACCATCCCACCACCATTCCACCACCAGCCTGCTTCAAATTTGAAGTTTCAAAATATTCATGGGACCACTAGCTTCAAAAATTCTGCTAAAAATTTAAGCAGATTCTAAGCAGATTCTGCCCCAGATTTTTAAGAAGCCCCCCTCCATGGGACCGTGCCCTTAGAGTGTGCTGGTTAAGCCAGCCCATTTCGGTAGGCCCTTTCCAAACAACCTAATGCGCAAGATAACTCACTCCTCACATGTAACAACTCCTTTATTATTTAATATGAATAAATTTCTTTCTGGAACAAATTAATCGTTGAGTAATTGCATGGGATACAAATCTGAATTCTAGACTGGGCTACTACTTGCCTAAGACTATAAAATTATATAGATACTGGCAGTGGCATTTCTTTCATAATGATGTCTGAAACAAAATTCCACCTATGCTAAGAGCCAAATTAATCTTAACCAATCTTAGGTCACTCAAATCTAGGTATGTTAAATTGGTGTTATTTATACAACTTTATAATTATTTTCTATCATATGAAATTGATCTTAATAAAATCCAGGTATGTTAAGTTGGTGTTATTTACTATTAGGCATGTTTGCAGATATTTTTAATCATATTCTAATGGATGAATCAATCAAATCAAGGCCATCTACCTAGATTTTCTTGAATCCTTGTTCGAAAGCGACGGGTAGGCAAGATGTTGAAAAAAGTTGTAGAGTTTGGCTTCACACCTGTCAATAGCATTTACTTGAAAGTTTTGAAAGCCTTTAAAAAAAATCCATTTTATGTTGTTTATATCTGACAATCATATTGAATCATTCTGAGAATAGGATTTTAGAGCCAAAAAAACAGATGAAGATCTCTTGCTCTTTGAGGCATTGTGTTAAACAATTCATGTTTCTTGTACATGCTTCCACATTTTGGATAAATGTCTACTAGAGCAATTGCAACTGTAACACCTAACAAAAATCCCCTTTCTTTATCCACTGATAGATCCCTATTCCAACCCATCCATTTTGGCATGGGCAAGTAGGATGCCAAAATTTGGCTTGACACTTGCCAATTATGCATTCATTGATATCCATACCTTGTTCCAAAGCATCCACTTTAGCACAAGCAAGGAGGATGTTGGCAAAGCTTATCAAATTTGACTTAATACCTGCTAATTGTTATGATCTACTTGCAAGTGAAAGAAAATACAAATTCCTATCATCTGCTTGATATTTGATCATTCTTTTAAACACATTTAACAATCATTTGCATTCCTATAAGAATTTGTAGCAACCATTCTTTGGTTGAGTTCTACGATTAATAGAATTGTGAGCGGTTCCAGTGCTACATAATTAAGAGAAACTGCAACACCTCAATGAACGTAATATCACAAGAAAGACTGCTAGGTTCTTAAGAATCTCATAAAATCTATCAATTATAAATTTATAAATTAGCAACTCTTCTTTTGATAGGAAAATTTGACATTCATATAATGTTCTGCATAATATTTGCATGAGACACAATTATGTTGTCTATGATCAAAATGGCCAAAATGTTATCTTAGTCCTTTCTCACAAATGTCATTGTGTATATATGATGCATATGACAAATGCTACCTCTAGAATGTAGTAAAACCTAGGTAGAAATGAGTAGCTCTTTTTTTGCTAGGCCAAAATGTTATCTTTTTTTTTTTTTTAAAAGGGGTAAAAACTTTATTGAATATCAGAAACCAGCATTACAAACAAGCCAAGGGCACAAGCCCGAAAGGAACAAAAAGCACCAACAAAACTAAAAAGACAAATCAATCAGCACCCCCACTGTCCTCAGCTAGAACCCTCTCCAAATCCAAACTAAGCTCCTGAGGGATCTGAGCCCAATCATCAATCTTCTAGTCCTCTAGATGCTCTGAGGCCCACTTGGCCAGACAATCAGCGGTCATATTCCATTCATGGGGAATATGGCCAAAAGACACTCTTTCCATCAAATTATCGATCTGCAAAATCTGTTGCACCAACACTGCCAACTGCCGGTTAACATCTGACATGAAGAATCACCCAACCTTCCATAAGGTTAATAGTCCAAGTCCCCTTATGAATGGAAAAGAGGAAAACCACCAAGCCAGAAGAATCCCTGCCAACCCCACCAACTCTAGCTGGACCAGGATTACCTCTGGAAGAACCATCAGTATTAACCTTCAAGGTGTCCATGGGGGGAGGCTGCCATTTCCCCAGTCGTTGGACATGTTGCCCCACCCACCTATTTTTCCGACAACAAGGCGCAACAGGGGTAAACCCCTGAATACCCAACTGGGTCACCAACTTCGCGTCCTTTTTCTCAAGTGGCAGCTCCATAGCCCTTTTGGCTTGAATAGTCTCCTGAATCATCCCAAGAACTCTAAACCACACTTGTTGAACCTGCAACAACTCCCCTTTGAAAATCCTCCTATTCCGTTCCAGCCAAACCTGCCACAACAAGAAGATAGGCCCAACCCACCACACATCCTACAAAAAAGAGGCCATCAAGGGGGGTCTGCCCAAGTTGTTCCAAAAATCTACAAGGGAGGAAGCATGAACACAGGGACTGTTCCAAACTTTCCACCAAGAATGCCAGACCCGCAAGGTGAAAGGGCATCGAAAGAAAAGATGTGAAGAGTCCTCTTCACCATTCCCACACAACACACACTTAGACGGGCCCTGAAACCCATGCTTCTGGATATTATCCCAAGTCAAACACTTGTTCCAAGCCAAGATCCAGGAAAAGCAATTACACTTCGGCTAAGAAAACTTATTCCACACCCTCTTCCACCAAGGAACTTCCGCCCTCTCAACCCTTTGAGAAAGCAACCTCTGATAACCCGCCGCAACCATGTAGTGACCTTTCGGATTAGGCAACCATGCGAGAATATCCCTATCCCTGAGGGGATTGCACTATCTTCCCAAGAGAATATTATGCAATGTCCTACAATCCTCTTCCATACCAAGAACTGGCCATTCCTCCAGAGTTTTCCACCTAGCACACACAAGCTGACCTTGAAGAGAAAGCACCTGAAAGTCACTTACCCTCGTCCAACCTGCATCACTAAAACCCCTACTCAGGGCAACCAAGTCAAGGAACTGAGTGAGGATGGGTGGATGACCGTCCCAAGAATCATACCAAAACTGAACCTTCGTCCCACGTCGACAAATCCAAAATAATCCATCCTTGATGAGTGCAACTCCCTTCTTGAGGGTAGCCCAGACAATCGATCCCTTACCAACCAAAGGGTAGCGAGGGATATCTTCCCCAGGAGCACCTTGAAAATACTTATAGGAAAGGATCCTAGCCCAAATCATATCCTTCTTCGTGCACCACCTCCAATATAGTTTAGCCACCAAAGTCGTCCCTGCTAGCACGAATTGCCTCAATCCCAAACCACCAAACTACTTAGGACAACAAACCACATCCCATCTAACCAAACTCCACTTGGAAGACAACAAACTGCCCGCCCAAAGAAACTATCTTGCCAAAGAGTCCAAATCTGAGACAAAGCCCTTTGGGGCCACCTGAAGCATACCCCGATAAATGGGAAGAGCATGGACCACAAACTTCAGCAACTGAACCTGCCCAACAAAGGACAACCACAGGTTGGTCCAGTGAGTAATCCTCAAACAAAATTTATCTAGGATAGGCCGCCACGACTCCCTCATTAATCTGCCCACCACAACAGGGAACCTAAGGTAAGAGAGAGGAAGAGTCTCAATCTGAAAGCAAAGAATCTGAGCAATTCTCCTCTGGATAGGATCTGAAGTATTAAAGAAATAAATGAAAGACTTGTCATCATTAATTGATTGACCTGAAGCTTCAAGATACGCATCCAACACCTTGTGGATATTAGTTGCCTCCTGAATAGTGGCAACCCCCATCAAGGCAGTATCATCCACAAACTACAAGTGGGATTGAGGGGATAAATCACCTCCCCACTACCACCCATGAAAAAGTCCTAGCTCCACCTATCATCTTAGAAGGCGCCCCAAGCCTTCTGTGAATAGAATAAACAAGTAAGGGGAGAGAGGATCACCTTGCCTAATTCCACGAGAGGCTCCAAACAACTTAGAATGCTCCCCATTAGTTAATACTGAGAAGGAAACAGACGTAATGCAACGCATGACCCAATGAATCCAATCATCCCCAAATCTGAAACTGGCCAGGATCTTCTGAAGAAAAGACCAACTAACTCTGTCGTAGGCCTTTGCCATATCCAGTTTGATAAACATAGCCTTTTCCTGAGAAATTTCCATAGAATGGATGGTCTCAGTAGCTATAACAATCCCATCCAAAATCTGTCTGCCCTCCACAAAACCACTTTGCTCCTCAGAAATGAGCAACTACAACCACTTTTTCAACCTATTAGCAATTAGCTTAGAGATAATCTTATACACCACATTGCATAGGGCAATAGGCTGAAATCGGCTTAACCTATCCGCCCCATCACACTTGGGAATGAGCGCCAGAAAAGTGGAATTTAGGGCCTTTAACATTTGCTTATTCTGCTGCAATTCTTTGATTCTTTGACCACCTCTAATAAATCAAATTTGATGATCTCCCAAAACTCCTAGAAAAATTCAGTCGGGAAACCATTCGGGCCAGGGGCTTTTCCTTTCTTCATCTGAAACACCGTCCCCTCCAATTCCTATAGAGTGATCTCACCCATAAGATCCTCCCTCATCTCCTTAGACACCAACTGAGGGATACAAGAGAGGACCTGAGCTTCCTCTACCAAATTCCCTTGCAACTCCTCACTAAACAAGGAAGAAAAATAATGAACAACTTCATTTGAAATACTCTGAAAAGAAGTCAGAGTCTCTCCCCTATCTATAACCAAAACAAGAATAGAGTTACCATGCCTCCGCGCCTTAACAGAATGAAAGAAGAAAGTAGAGTTTTTATCCCCCTCCTAAAGCCAATCAATTCGAGCTTTTTGTTTCCAAAATATCTCCTCTCTCAATTCCCATTCTTCCAAAGCTTTCAAAGCCCTGGATTCCTCCTGCAACAAACTCACAGACACCTCATTCTCCCTAATCACCCTCGTAATGCCATCCAAATTAGCTTGAGCATCGGACTTGGCCTTAAAAATATTTCCAAAAGATTGCCTATTCCAATTCTTAAGCTTATATTTAACAAATTGAAGAAGCTTAGAAAAGACATACATAGCCATATCGAAAGAAGGTCTACCTTCCCGCCACCACTGAGCAACATAATCATGAAGGTCAGGATCCCACAATCACATAAGTTGGAATTTTAAGGAGGGCTTGTGGGGTCGCCCGACTGAGAGGACCATAAGTTTTATAGGCCAATGATCTGAGCCCCTCCAGTCCAGAATCTTCGAGCTCGAAGACCACCTATCACCAAACCAAAAGTAAGAAACCATAAAATGATCCAGACGCTCTGCGATGCAGTTTTCACCAGGCCTCTGATTGTTCTAGGTAAACTGACCATTGCCAGGCTTGATATCAACGAGATTCAACGCATAAATATTGTCTTAGAACAGTAAAGCAGAAGCCTCCAACCTTCTAGTACCACCTCGTTTCTCATCAATCTCAGTGATAGCATTGAAGTCACCCCCAATGATCCACGGAAGATAAGGATTCAAACTTCGTACATAACGAATGTTCGACCACAAAAGTTGCTTGCCCTGCATATCTAGAGGTGCATAAATGTTGGAAAATAGAACCAACTCCCTAGATTCATAACAAGAGGCCACCATAGAGATAGAGGACTTGAAGGACACCCACCACTGGGGGAAAACCTTCTGAGGGTTCCATAAGTAAGCCACTCCTCTAGAAGATCCCTGAGCACCAATGCACTGGCATTCCCTATTCATCCAAAGCTTGGGTGTAATACCCATCATACATTCCATAGAAAGTTTGGTCTCCTACAAAAAGAGAATATCAGGAGACTGACATCTAATCAAGTTCTGAACAACTTTTTGTTGAGGGCCACTGTTCAAGCCCCTAACATTCCATGATAGAACAATCATTTCAGGGGGCTTGAGAAATGAGAGTCCAGAGTTTTGACTGACCCTAATCCCACCAAATTTTCCCCTATCAATTTGATCTTCTCCATATCCTTTTTCCTACCTAGTTTAGCGACTTTCTCTACCCCACCTTTCTTAAGATCTTTTTGCAGTATGCCCAAATGAGGGGATGACTTACTATTTTTTCTAGCTTTTGAGCCTGTCCTCCATGTGGGATGAGACAAAGCCTCACTATCCTTCACCACAACACTACCCGATTCTTTATGAGCCTCCATCATTAGGTCAGATTCCACATGTAAGGTCCCATCAACTTGCGGAGTAGGATAGAACCTAGGACTAATCCTCTCATGATTAGAGCCTCTCCCAACCAGCTCAGCATCCTGTAAGCCCAAACTCACCACATGATGGTTTGCCTGCTCTGGCTCAACCAACTGCCCCTGCTGATCAGTACCCAAAATTCCTTGATCCAAATCTACCAAACCTGGATTCACTTCTAACTGGCTCAGATCCTCCAAAACCTCAAATTTATTAAAAGTATCCTCATCCTTCCTCTCTTTCATAGTCCTTTTATACCCCTTATTTTTGTTCCATGGTCTGACAGGGATAAAGCCTTCCTCCCCATTAGCACTACCTAGAATAGGACCTTTTCCCTTGTCCGCCCTAGGCGGATTACTAGAGGGTGGTGAAGAATTAGTCTCTAAAGGCTTGGACCTTGGGCATCTACACAATAAGTGGCCATACTCATGACATAGACGACATCTAAATGGTAAAGTCTCATAGTCAAGCTGTTGAATCCATGTGTAAGATCCTGCACACACTTCCAGAGAGTTTGGCAATGGTTTAATTAAATCAATTTCCATGCAAAATAGGGCAAATGTCATTACCTTTTTGAACTGCATCTGTTGCGAAGAGCCCATAGGTTTACCAAGCATTGAAGCAAGAAGATGCAAAACATCCTCTCGCTAGCACTCAACCGAGAGCCTCAATAATCTAACCCAAATAGGAACCCGACTTGGAATCTCCTCGGCTGGATCGAAGCCCGCATGCCATGGCTTGATAAACAAACCCACCTAATTGTAAAAATAAGGGCCTCCTTCAAAAACCTTGATCCTATTTGCCATGCAATCGAAGGTAACCATAAAATAGTTATTACCTAGGAGCCTAATCTCTATCTCACCTTCCGGCAACCAAGTCCTCTGGGCCCAAGCCTCCAAAAATTGCAATGAGAG